>JBAMHV010000004.1:17633938-17649562 GCA_037177535.1 Pseudomugil gertrudae | reverse complement strand
TTTGGATCAGACGGGAGGAGCACTGCTGTACAGGCCGGAAAAAATAGCTCAGATTGTCACCTGCTGCATAATATCGCAAAGCAACATGGGCTAGAACACACGCTAAATCCTCATTTAAATAGGCGTGTCTCTGACACTTTGCACCTGCATGAGCAATCTTAGTAGATCAAGCACTAACCACCGTCCCACCCCACATGCTAAATTCTAAATCCCACATGCTAATTAGTACATGCAAATTGAGTAGTAGATTTGGCCCTATGTGTATACATTTATTGTATGTGTCCCACCTTCCAGCCAGTAAGATCTCAAATATATCCAGATTTGGACTCAGAAGTGAAAGCTATCTCTCTCTTTTAGATAAAGTTCTTTTCTTTCACAGTAAGAATATTCCACGCTTACAGAAAATAATCAAATCAAGCAGAAACATTTTTTTTTGCTTCTTGTCTTGTTAAGAGACTTAGAAATGTGTACTGTCAAACTTTCTGTTCCAAACTGCAACATTTAGGTTATCAAAGAAAAGCCAGTTTTTCCTTTTTTTTCTATAAAACATTTACAGTTAATAGTCTTCACTGTACAAATTGCCAGAAGTAATTAAAAATAAATAAAATAAATGTCTCCACACAGAAAAAGCACATTTTGTGCCCTTGCCATTCTTTTAATTGTCCTAATGTGAAGCCTTCGCTGTCTTTTTATTCATTACTCTCCCCTCAGATGTCAACTGACAATTCAGTGCTTACCAGGCAGTTTATTAACCAATTTATCATGTAAAAATGAAAATGTTTTTGTAAAAGTACCTCTAACATTTAGAAAGGCCTGCTTGAACTTAACGCTAATGCTCTCTTCTGGTCTGAGAGAGAGCAGAAGGCAAGATGTAGGGAGAACAAAACGAATAATGGCTACTCCATATTGCTAACTTTGCTCTTTATCTTTCTCCCCTGTTGCTTTCAAGCGAGCACAAAACCTGCAGACATAATACACGCACAAGCACACATCTACTTACCTGCACACCTGTCAAAAGAGACCATGGAGAATGGTTAGCGAGTTGGCTGCAGCCAAGATGGCTGCCTTTTGTATACAAATCTTATTATCCTTTTCAGTTCATGGTGGGTGTGATAAGTAATTACTCCACCAGCGAACAAGTCACAGAGCTGGTATAAAATTCACACTCTGCTCCTGGTAAATAGGTACTTGTTTATTATGGGGTCATGTCTCACAATAGCAATAATATGACGACAGTGGATCCAGTTCGAGAAAGAAAAAGCATGTGCTGACAATAGTCACTGAATGGGAGCACTGAGGTTTTTTCCTGTAAGGTAACCTTTATAAAAGTCAGTTCTTGCTGACTGACATGAAACATGTTCATAAATTCATCTGGTCCAGAGCGATTGCCATGGTTGAGTTTTCTGAGAATGCTTTTTTAGTTGCATCACTATGTCTGTGGCTCAGAGTCAGAGAGATGCTCATACGACTTCGGTGTGATCACCAGCCTCCGTTCAACCCAAAATGGGATGATTTAATGTATGGAAGCAATTGCAGGGGGAAAATGGTGAATTATTTTAACTTGTGCATAGTTTTCTTGTCATCTTCATTAATGTAAGACTGAGAGGTGGGAAATGTAGAACTCAGCTTCTTTTTTGGTTGTAGCCAATGCATTAGCTGAATTCTGAGCCTCTGTTATCTGTTTTACGGATCCCTGACACAGCGTGTAAGCTCAAAAGATGATCATTTAAAACAACGTCTAGCTCTTCTTTTGCTCAAGCCTTCTTATTTACCGTTGCAGTACTTCTTCACTATCATGGTACATGAAGAAGATTAGCTAAGTTTTAGTTGAATACTGAGTGTTCAGGGTCTTTCCCAACACACTTGTTAAGAAAAATAAAGAAACTTGCTTTGTGAGTGTAAAAGAGCTTTGTAAGCACAATTCACACTTACATTAAGGCTTCATGTAAATACTTTGGTCTCCTTTTAGCAGCTAATCTTATTAAATAAAGAAGATATTTCAATAAGTCACCCAGTAGAGATAGACCTTGTAGCACTGACTAATACCATCCTCTGAGTTTTGAATTTGCTCATGAAAAACAAATACGAAATATGTACTTATAACCATGTTTTTGCAAAGTGATCTCATAAGATTGCTCAGTTCTGTGCAAACATAGAGAGACCTTTGGACTGAACAGCGTAGTGACAGTGTATGTTTGACTTTACAATTATGGCGAACAGTTAAATATTATTGTTAAAATATGCAACTACTGATGACACAAAACAAAAAATAAAATTATGTGTCAGTGTAAAAGGAGTGTGTAAGGGTGTCGTTAGTTGTTTTGTGGGTATGAAAATGTTCATTTCATAATTAATGAAAAATAATCTGACAAGCTGAACTTTCTTCCTTGTACTTTTTTTAAGACAAGATTTCCAATATTATCATATCTCCATGCTCTTAACAGCATAAAAGTGATTTCTCCAACTGCTGTTTCTTATAATGGGCTGCCTTATGTACTGTAAGCCATCCATACATATTCCTGTCATCAGTGTTTTGTTTACTAGAATATCCATATAAATAACAGGGGAGAAGAGGTCATTTAGAGAAGCGTCACTCTGATATGGCATAACATTTAAATAGGTAACACCTTACTGCTAATCAAGCTTGCTGTTTCAAGCTATTTCAGAGGTGCTAATGTGCAAATTATGCACAACTATGGTTGGTGTGAAAAATTCATATAAACAGGAAGATCTCAACAGATTTAATGTACCAAAAAAAAATTCTGTCTTCTGCTATAATCCTGCGGCCTCATAGTTGTCTCTACATTTTATCATAGATATTTAGATTTCTTTCTCTCTCTCTCTCTCTCTCTCTCTCTCTCTCTCTCTCTCTCTCTCTCACTTACACATGAAAGTTTTAATAGGCTACACTTATTTGGCTCTGAGAATATTTTCAGCTATGCAATCTTAGATATTACTAAAGCCCAGATTACATGCTTAAATCAGAATATGAATACAATTTTTGCTTTCTACTGCAGCTCACAGTATGTTTTGGTATGTTTCTCAGTCAGCTGGTTCATCATTTAGGTGTACATTGAAAAGTAAAACTTGTCTGGTAGACAGCCATCGAGTTTTATGGTAATATCTGTGCTTCCCAGCAGGTGAAAATGTAATGACCAGGGAAACAATCAGAACACCATGACCAGAAGGTAGCGATATACATATTTTTATTGTAACCATTTTGGTTATAATCACATAGATGTCGAGTGGCCTTGTTTAGGAACAGCAATGACTCAGTACTGCAGACCAATTAACTGGATTGTTTAACATCATGTAATCTGCAACAGAAATGTATCCACACACTGGATATTTTGCTTACAAGGAGTTCATTAGGTCTTGTATGCATTACCTGCAAACAGTGTTTTGTAGGTAAATCCAAGGAAATGACATTTGCTATAAATTAAAGAAACATGTTTTAGACTTAATTAAAGAGAACTATAATGCTAATTTTATTAAAATGAACTATTCTTCATAAATTCTGACCTTCCTTGTTAAAAACTGAAGGTTAGCTATGGAACCGTTGGCTTTCCCAGTCCAGAAAATTTACTGAATACTGAATGAAAGAATGTCCATCCACCCATCCGTTTTCCATACCGCTTCATCCAATTAATGGTCGCGGGTAGCTGAAGCATATCCCAGCACTCACTGGGGAAGATGCGGACTCTCGACAGGTCAACAGTCCATCACAGATGAATGAATGTGTAGATTGTAATATAAATCACTCTGAGTGATCAATAACACTAGAAGTTAAAATAGAAACAGTCTGAATATACTTAAAGCTACAGACACGACAGCTCTGTCTAAAATTCTGAGTCAACAGTTGTAACTTTTGTGTATAAGAGTAATTGTAGTTCATCCTACTGAAGTCTAATTCTCACACGCTCTTGAAGCTGTTCTGATTTTTGTCCAATGCCTGACCATCAAAACGTACCTTTGGTCCTTGTTTTTTTTTCATACTTTGCCATCTTTTAGCTCCACATAAATGAACCATTACTGATATTTAAATTAGTTTTCAAACAAGGCAGCTGGGAGCAGAATTAACACGAGTGACAACGGATGCAACTGACAAAATGAACATGTCTGGCTGTAGCTGCTTTAGGGAAGTAATTAAATAAAGTAGCTGCCATCCAGTTGGTGATATTCAGAAGGAATAGAGGTAGGAAAGAAAGATGAAATTAGTGTGGGAGACGGTGTGAGGTAGAAGGTAACAACGTTGAAAGGTAGGAAGATGCATATTTAAAACAAACACTAATAAACTTTCATACTAAAGCATCAGTGCGTCTTTAAATGTCATTTCTAATTTCTATACTGTGCATTTGAATTATTTCTGTGTGCATTTGTGTCTGTTGTGTATCCCATGGGTGCATTCACCAGCTCCCTACACTGGGTTGCATTATGGTATTGATTAATTGTCATTGATAACTGATGGCGGCAACGACTTGTTCTGTGTAGCAAGTGGAGATCTACTAGAAAATGAAATATGTCTTCAGTAATTGGTTTTAAATGGAAACGCTGACTTGGGTGGTTTGAGAAGTTTACTGCATTAGTGTGGCGGTATTGTGTGTGTGGGAGTGATTAGTGTATGGGTGTTTGGACCTGTTTGTATTTGTGTGTGTGTTCTGTATGTGTCCTCTTAGGTAGAGTTGAGGCACTCATTAATTGCCTGTGGACTCCATTAGCCAGCCTGATAACTCCTGCATCAAGCTGAGAGGTTAAGGCTTAAAAGTGCAAAACACACACACACACAAATACCAGATGTGACAATTTTATGGGTACAATCATGTCACAGAGGACTGGTGGTTCAAATTCAATGTACTGGAACTAAATCTTAGAGAAAATGTAATGGAAAATCAACAAATATATATATGTGTGTGTGTGTGTGTTTCATAGCACGCATCCTTTCTTTGCACCAAAGATTAGTTTCCATTTCTCACCTGCACCCTGTAAAAGTCATAGGTTTGTATTAATCTGAACAAACAAATATGATTTGACAGGCTGGACATGATTGGTGGATCATAGCAACATCTATGTTGAAGGGAAACACAGAAGCATATCAGGATCAAATAATAAAACAATGGTGGAGATGAATCGTGAATGGTTAAGGAGACAATAAGGAATTATTATCCCAAGGTGTCAAACGCTGAGGTGATCTGACCAGTACAGAGCTTCTCGGATGCTAAAAAGGGTGTTAAAGTTTGTGGGTTTTTGGTTTCCTGTCTTTATTTTGTAGTTCTCCTTGTGTTTCCTGTTCGTTTGTTCACCTGTGATTTGGATCATTTGGTTCATTTGTGTCTTGGTTCTGTTAGTATTTAAGTCATTTCGTTTTCAGTTCAGATCACGAGTGCATTGAGTTTGTTTGGGATCTTAATTAAAAGATGTGTTCCTGCGTTCTGCTGCTTCCTGCTTCCTGCCTCCTGTCTGCCTGCGTTTGATCCAAACCTTCATACCACTCCTCGTCAAACATAACAGAGAGTATAAGATTATAGCTGCTCTTATGATTTCTGTACTTTGTGGGAATGAGTTAAAATACTGGCATTAAAATATATAATAATTTTAAAAAAATAAACCATATGGACAAAACATCTTTCCATTTTCTGATAAGAACATCACACTAACTGAGAAGCAGCCCACTGTGAATGCTCCTGTGGCTCCCGATTAGCCACTCCTGCACTGTGTCAGAGTGAGGCTGGAATTTTGGGGCTTTTTGTGCTTTTGTGCTCGGTCATCATGAATGTTCTTATGGTGTTTTCTTTTTGCTACTATGGTGGTACATGTTTCTATGATAGTAACTGACTAACAACATGGCTCCTTGAACATTTGAATAATTTCTGCAACGCCAACAAAAGAAGGAAAATGAATCTACGCTGTTAAATAAATTTACTGCTATGTGGCAAAATACACATTTTAAGCATATCCCAGAGGGAATAATACAGTCAAAACAGGCATGTTGTCTTTAAACAATGTGAGTTGTCTTTAAAGAAAAAAAAACAGAACTAAGGACCTTGGCTAATTTTTTCAAACTTTTTCTTCCTTTCTGTTACTTTAAGGAGGACAGATGGGAAGTTCTATGTAGCTTCTAGACTCTAACTCTCTGACCGTCTGTGGAAACTCTTACTGGATCTTCTGTGGTTAAGGACAGTAGAGAAAAGGGAAGTTATTCAGAGTTTAAGATCTTTAGCTGCTTGCTTATTAGCTATGACGGTACATTCAGACTGAAAAGTGGAAATATGGAAAACACATTATAACCTATCATCAGTCTTGCTTATTCTGAGTCTGTCATTGTATTCATTTTCCACATGTTATTTGTATTTGTACCAGTTATGTGAATGTACTCTCTTACTTTCTTATCACAGGAGATTATTACCTTCTAATGTCCAGTGTGTGCCTGCTGGCACTGACCCATCAGCCTGATCCCTCCTGTGGAGATGCTAAGGCACAGCCTTTTTGATGGGTCAAAGCAAATGAATGTCGACTAACTGTACACATTTTTTGTTCTCTGGGCTTTTAAGTAGGTTTTATATTAAAAGAAGAAGACACATTTAATTCACAAAAGGGCAAATGTCAACGGTAGTGGAGTAGATCTGAGTCAACATTGTGAGAGGTGCTTATGGTGCTTTTAGCCTTTTTAAACAGTAGAACCAAATTAAAATGGTTTTATTACATTTTCAAAGTTAAATAGTTACTGCCATACTGCATGAGCATTTATAGTAAAAGGAACAAAAACAAATCAGTCTGTGAAGCCATCTTTCAATATGACCATGCTGATGAATACATTTCATCATAATTACAGTATATATTTTATCATGATATATATATTGTTTATACTTTACATCATAGTCTGGGGAAATACTTGATTCTGATTGGCTGCAGGGTGTCCATTAAAGACATTTGTAGAAGACCCTTTGCACTGGCTCAAACGCAAGATGGTAACTGTGGCAACAGAAACTCAGAACCTGTTTTTAGCATAAGATATTTCACAGTTTATTTATCACAGCATCAAGACAGTACTCAAAAACATGAGTGTTTTATGAGTGATCATAAAGCAATAGTCTCACTTCACTCCACTAAGGCCAAATATAAAATGCCACGGCTGACCCTGGTGCTGGTTCTGTGGCTAGAGCTGGTTACTTTGGCAACGAGTCACAAAAAGAGACATTTAATTGTCCACTCCGCTGCTTCTTGTAAAAAAACGTGTGATTTTAATGAAAACACAACATCCATCCATCCATCCATTTTCTACCACTTAATCCCTGAGCGGGGTCGCGGGGGGGCTGGAGCCAATCCCAGCTGTCAACGGGCGAGAGGCGGGGTACACCCTGGACAGGTTGCCAGTCCATCCAGGAAAACACAACATCAACATGTCAAAAACTGATTTAATCTTGATTTCTTTTGTAAGTGACCTTGTAAGCGTGATAATGCCCAACGAGGTGTCCATTATCAGAAAATAATGGACGACTTGGAGGCATAAAAAACCAAACAAAAATACCACAACTTCCAAACTCTGTCCAGTCTGCAGAGTCCTGATCTACTTTTAAGAACAAGCTAAAGACTCAGCTCTGCTGAGCTTTTCGGCACTTAACTTAACTCTTCTATTTGATTTAGATCTATCCAGCTCTTAGCCACACATCAGCACTGAATATATTGGGAAACAAATGGGAAATATATATATTTAAAAAAATAAATAAATAAAAAAAATAGTCTCTAGCACTTCAGGACAACATCTGTGTCCTACAGGACAATAGCTGTGTCCAACCAGACTTTCAGCAGTCTGGCTCTTATCTATGCTGTTCCCTGTTCTCTGATGTACGTCACTTTGGATAAAAACGTCTCCTAAATTCCTGTAGAATAGAATAGAATAGAATAGAATAGAATAGAATAGAATAGAATAGAATAGAATAGAATAGAATAGAATAATACTGAAAGGTGTGTGTCTGAAATGATGGTCAGCAGAGTGGAACACCATATTCACCATTTGTCTTCAAACACCTCACATTTCAAAAGACAATTCTGAGTCCTGTCGTCTCCAGAAATACTTTGATGACTTTGAAGTTGTGGGTGGTGGCTCTGAAAAACAAGAAGCGGAGCAAAGACAACCGATCCCTCAAACTGTGAGACAGTGTGGGAACAATGACCTCATCTTAAACACAAACAACAAAGGGAGCTTTGATTGGAGGAGAAACAGGAGTGCACAAAACACTGTTTACTTTGTGGGGAAAGATGGTGGAGGAATAGAAATACAACCCGTCAAAAGACTGTAAATGCAACCCAAAGCCATCTACAAGAAGGAACAGAGGCTTCTTCAGGAGGTAGAGATCTTTCAAGGTCTGCACTAAGATGTAGAAAGTGCAACCTGCTCTGCCTTAGCATCAGAGCCAGAAACATAAAGTGACTAAAACTTATCAAAAAGACTGGTTATGTAGTTGATGAAACAACAGGATGTGTTCTGTGAGAGGCTTCTTAAAATACACTACAAGAAACAAACTAATGAAGGCTTTCTCCCAGCCATTATCCTATGGAACAATGCTCGGTCCGTCCAGTGAGCCTGGAAGTTGTTGTTAACAGAAACAGAAAATACATACGTTTTTAAAAAACACACTATTGCTCATCAACTGCTTATCTTACAGACGTGTCCAACAGATTGTGAAAGCTAAGAAGTGCTGATTTACGTAGATATGTTGCAGGTGACAGCAGCAACTTCAGAGTTATGGAACTGATAAAGTGAATGAATTTTTTTTCAATCGTGTTACTGATAACATCTTTTAAAACCATCTCCAGTCAAGATAAGAGTTTTTCCCACTGCATGTTAATGTCTGCTGTTGTGAAATAAAGGCTTAACCCATAAGAACGCGTTAACCCACACATGTAATAATGTTCAAGAAAAAAAACGGAACAACTCATGACCAAGAGAATAAAAACAGTTACGGTTGTTTGAATAAAGACAGGAAATATATACTGACCAGTAAAATCAAACAATTTCCTCAGTTTCATAAAGTTTCATACATCTTCTGTTTTATTAGATTATATTATTTTGTTTTCACTTCATTTTTGGTTAAATAACCTTGAGTGGATTTAGAGAAGAAAGTTTTTTAAAATAGTATGTTTGAGTACAAACATTAATCCTATTATGTTTTTAATTGTTACAAAATGGCTACCACTCTAAATTACAAATTGCCCATTAATTTATAGATTTACGTGGTGGGCGAAGCAGCACATTTCGCAGGCCTTTTCCTACATTTCCTTTAACATATTGACAACAATAACCTGGCGTGTGTTGTTACAGATTAACCCCAGTGGTCCATATGATGTGGGCCATTATATTCTGTCCTATTTGTGCAACATTGTAGAAAAATTAACTATTTCCAATGAGATCAATAAGTCCATGAAAAGCTGCTACAGGGTTCAGAAACTCACATTTATAATTGGATTGCTTTAATTCTAATCAAAAGCAGTATGTATTTTTTCTCCGGGTTTTTTAGTGCAGGAGGAAACATTTTCAGATATAAGACAGAGATTTTCTCCTCAGGGCAGTTCCTTTCGCATAAATAAACAAAAAATGCAAATCAAGGAGCAGATTTGTACACAGAAGGATGTTGCTGAGGTATGAGCAAAGATATCGAAATGATTTGCTTTTCATGTTTTCAAGCAATATTTCAGCTGTTTGTAAAATGTATTAATCCTCAGGTTCAGACATGTATGATTAAATCCAGAAAAAAACAAAACACATACAGAAAAAACAACTTTTATTTGTTTATATATCAAACAAAATAACAGTAGGCTACCTACCACATGTTTAAACAGATTCCAATGACGGGTTTACTTTTCCTTTTAATCCCAGACTCATTTGTCTTTTCATTGCGTTGCATCCTCTTGAAGACTTATTTACCAAAACAGAAAGGCTTTCTATCTTTTTCTTCTAAAATATTGTCAATGCCTTATTACAGCATCACCCTACTTTTTTGTTGGGACTGACTTGGCTCAATATGACCCTCAACTAGGAAGAACTCCGACGCACTGCCACAAAAAAACTCACTTATGTGCTAAAAACATGCAAAAGAAAGTAAAACCTGCTTATGCTTCAAAAGAAATAAAAAAAATAGAGGTCATCCAGGTTGTCACAAAGTTGCATTAACTACAACTTTAACTGGCGGGTTGTCTCAGCAAGACCACTGTTTTTCAGTTTTACCAGATCTTTACCTCAATCAGGTATCTGCTTCATATCTCCTTCATAGAGTGCAAAATGGCATAAAAATTCTGTTTTTGTAATTCATGGAGCTTTTATAGGAAAAAGATTGATATGAGGAGCTTCGCCTTGCAAAGTGCCACTTAGTTTAAACAACATCCCATCAGAATGAGACATGAATCCTGAAAAACTCGTAAAGGAGCAAGAGGGGAAAAGGGGGAGCGCTAGGATCAGTGCAACTGATGAAAGGATGCAAGGAACTGATGAAAAGAGTGAAAAGTCAACGAAACGCAGCATGAGGGAGGAGAAAATTGGACAGATTTAGAGAGAAAGAAATTGCAATTGGAGGTGTTGCCTCAAGGCAAGGTTGCAATTAGTAGGTTAAGCTCCTCAATTTCTCAGTTACAAGACCTGTGTCTAAACACAACACACACACACATCCACACACTCTGTTTCCTTCTTGTACAGCAATACATCAAAACAGAGGAGCGTCCACCTGGACTTGTTTTTATTCAGTTTCTCATTACGGATGGAGCGAATAACAGGGTGTGTGAGACATGGACTAATCCTTTATTAATCCTTTACTGAAGGTGGAGCAGCATGTGTTTTGGTTTATTCAAAGATGGACGGGAGGATGTAAATGCCTAATAACATTCCCTCTGACATCCATCTATGTGAGGTGCCACACGTGACCATTGTATGCAACACACACGTGTGTTTTAATTCTCATGAATATGTTTATTATTGTCTGTGATGGACTGACGACCTGGATGGATTGATGTTTATTATTGTAGCACAATCTGTGTTTCATACTTTGCAGCAGCTAAAGTGCACAATATCACATTACTGCAACTTAAACTGCTCTGTTTCCACATATGAATATGTGTATCTTTGTGATAGCATGATTGGTTGACCTTGGTATTTATCTTTTTAATGGGACAGTCTGGATTTAGGAAGTAGCTGTGTTCCTCTTTCATTTGTGTAAACTGTAAATACAAAAAAGCGTGTAGCCGAAAAATAACATTTCATTTTCTAGCATCTGGAAAACATTTTTTTGTGAGGATTTTGGTTCCGTATAAATGTTTTAGATTATTTTTAATAATTCAAAAGACAGAACACAAGGCGCTGTACTCATTAGCAAGTTCTAGTGGGGTCGGTGGTCCATCTGCACAGTAGTTCAATAAGAAAGCAGTCTTTGAGTAGACTTCTCTTGCATATAAATGATTTGTGGATGATTTTCTGGACGTGATTGTGAAGCAGGACCTTTAAACTAACCACAGATGGATTTATACTTAACAAATTAAACCTCTTTTGTGACACTAGATAAAGGTTTAATTACTGTACATTTAATGAACAATACAGAAAACCATCAGGATGCTAAAACTAAAAGCTGCTGTAAGCAGACCGTGGCAGTTCCATGTGTGACTGTGTCTGACTGAATACTGTGGGAAGATGAAAAAATCATTAAAAGAGTGTGATTCCTCTGAGATGCCCACCCTCTCCAATTCTGTACCCAAGCCAAATCCCCAAAATACTTCAAACATTCCCTCCCACTTCTCTGTCTTCGCTCTCTCTCCATCGCTGCGGTTTCAGGCAATAGAGGAAATGTTTTGGAATAATGTTACACTAATTTTCCACAGCTGGTGTTGCAGGCATCACAATCAATAGATGGAGAATGAGGAGTCTCATCCTGATTTGGGGCACAGCTGCCAACTGTTTCACTGAAGAATTGAACTGGCAAAACACTGGGCCAAAGGGTCGGATGAAGTTTAACTGTGTGGATCCATACTGATGATGACTGGTCCTATGGCAATTTGTTCCAGTTAACAAGGACTTTGCCCTTCTGTCTCAAAAAGGGAGACAACAATAATAAAATTGAAAGCAAAACATAAAAACACTGCACAACGTGGACATGTTTTAATGGCAATGGCATCAGCAGTGCACTGTCTTACGTCAGTGCTTTGCAACAGACCCTGCTTTTTTCTCTTTTTCTTCCTCTCTGCAGAATGGTTTAGTAACTGATGCTGGGTCAACTTCCCCAAAGGGACCGTTTGCTCAGGCTGAACTCTCACAGTTACAATCTTGAGTGAAAAAAATGTGCAAACTAGAGCGATTTAAACAGACGGCAAGTCACGACAAGTGATGCCAGCAGAGCATACACAAGAGACAGCTTGTGATGTTAAATGTGTTTTTCTTAACTATTGTTTATTTATTTATTTATTTGTAGCCAGAAAAATATCAGAATGTTTGTCTAGGTTTTAAATTGAATAATTAAACCTAAATAAAGACAATTGTCTAGTTCAGGGGTGTCCAAATTCAGTCCTCCCGGGTTGCTGTCCTGGAGACACACCTAGCTTCCATTAAATGAACACACAAGCCAATTAAGTTCAGCATAATAACTGATTAACTTGAGTCAGCTGTGTTGAACCAAGGATACATGGAAAACATGCAGGATTGTCGCCCTCGAGAACCGACTTTAGACACCCCTGGTCCAGTTGCTCATCAGGTCTGATTGAATGATAAACAAGTGACATCCAGATACATTTTGGGGGGTGATATGAGGTAGACATAGCAGAGACAAACATGTTATAGAGTTTAAACAGCTATAGGGGAAAAAAATCTTCACTATGTGTTAAAATGTTTTGCTTGGTGACTATTTGCACTGGTTTCACATTTAACTGTGGCATTCACTCTGACATGTCTGCAATTTAGCTGAGTTGCAATGCCTGTTTATGGAATATGCATTTATTCAAACTTATGCATTTATGTATGCATTCATTCAGTTTGACAGCAGAATGTTACTGTGCAGACATTATTGCTGAGCACTGTGTGCATCTGTGAGGGATGATATTACTAAAATGAAGAGCTAAAAGAGGTCACATTCAGAGAGAATTTGAAAGAAACCCATTACTTATTTGTTACTGGGAAAAAGCTCATATTCAATATGACGTTAAATGTATTGACTGCATTTCCTAACTAACCCTTCACCATTACAGTGCAGTAAAAGTTCATCAGGATATGTATTAACCAAACACTAATATCACTCAAAACTCCACAAAAAGATGCATATACTGTTATCAAACAGTTACTGTAATTGTTATTATGACATGAATGTCACAGGGATGTCCACTGATGAAAGGTCTCCAAGAGGATTACATCCCATCTAACCTAGAAAAATATATCACATTTCATCAGTAAAGGAGGGAGGATTCAGTTATTATGGAAACCTGAAGAATTTTGAACTAAAAGTACTGTGGATGCATTTCACCTAAAAACAGAAGGCCAGGAACAGGAGTTAACTTGGCATGGTCAGAGGAAGGAAACCCAGTCACTGAGCTTTTAATTTGAACCCTGAGCATATTTTGCTTAAAATGTTACTGGAGGAGAAAATGGCTTAAATTATGGGCCTTCAGGGCGCTAACTAAATCTTCACATTCCACATTTATATGTGGAAGCGACAACCAGGCTTTTGGTTTGTGACATTAGGTTGTTTACCTCTTTCTCTTTGATTTAACATCACAAACATTATAAACCAGGGTCATTGGTCTTAAACCAGGCTGGACCTCAAGTTCACAGGTCAACTTTCAGCATGAGGTCCTTTTATTTAAAACATAATTTCAATTTTATTTCTTTGATCTCAGACATAACTATTGCATTGATAAAGCAGTTCCTTGTTAAAATATAAAATAAATCCATGATCAAAATTAAAAGAAAATCATGTCAGATAATGACAAAATGTTTGTAAATAAAACAAACAACAAACCCAATCCCTGTTTCAAGATGCTTTAACTATAATATATGTCATATTCTGTTTCAGCCTCATATATTTCTCATCTCCTTTGTCCTTTTACATTCTAACTTCATTAAAGTTAGAACTGTGTAGTTTGGTAAAATATGATGTAAAGGAATATGAATCTTCAGCCTGAAGCAACTTTAATGTGTGTTTGAGGAGAAAAAGGTTCTGCTGTCTCCTTGGTTTTATATCTGGAAATGAAAAGCACATTCTGCACATAGTTTAATATATTTAAAACATTCGGAAGGAAAAAAGTGACGCTTTAAATCCCATTGTAAACATTAGCATCAACCACATCATTTACAAATATGCTTGAACTTTGAATTATTAAGGAAATTTATTTAAGATGGTAGAATATTTGTTTAATCTTTGGACATTAATACAGGGCAGTGTTTTGGTAAACTGTATTCCATTATTTTGGTCTGTGATTTAATAAAATCATTATAAAAGGGTGTTGGTTTAACGAGTAGAATGAGTGGTTTGGGCACAGTTTAAAGGTAAACCTGTAAATAAGGAGACTTATTTAGGGCACATTGTATGCTGAAATAAGATTTTAGTACTTTTGCTTTGCATTTAATGCTGTGTACTGCAAGAGAATTACACCTTCTCCTACTCTTTACCCCATCCCTAAACAGTTGGTGTCTTTTTAATGATACAAAATTATGTGCCAAAAGCCTAAAAAGCATTTAACTGACATGAAAAGTGCCTGAAGTAGTGTGTTATTTTTAAACACTCATGAGATCACATTGCATTTGACAAGGTCAGCCTACACCATAGATGTGTATGTATGTATTTATGTGTGCATCAAACATGGGTCACTGTTGAGAAGTGTGAATTTGAGTCAATTCAAAGTGTGTGTAGCTAAAGATGCAGTTAGTTGCACACATGCATTCTCATTTTCAATTAACTCAAAACAAAGCAGATACTGGAATAAAGGGAGAAAAAGATAAAGAGAAAAAAAACTTTTAGCTCTTTTGTAAAGACCTGCATGTTTTTTTGGGTGTGATTCAGCTGACAGCGTCGTCTAGAAAGGAAATAGGATCAACATTGTTTGTGCTAATCATTTATTTATCCTTGCATCTCTTTTAATCTGGTCTCTTTTCAGCATCTCAGTAAGTGTAAAATAGACCCTGCTTGTATTCATTGCACTGGTAAACTTTTAGTGATAAAAGGTGTGTCAGGTGTGTAAAAAATGTGTTGATTGATCCGTCTCTCTACTTCACAATCACTTAAGCTGTAAGCTAGCTACAACGAAATGCATCGCTAGAGTCGACAAATCACTCCCACGAAGTAGGTGACAGAACGCCCTGTCCCACTTTAAAACATACACGCACATATAGTGGTCAAGAGTTCCGGCCTCCGGAGATATGCGAGATCCTAAATGCTCAAATCATCTCTGATGGATCCATATCCTCCGGGAACACACATGACGGTTCATACAGCGTATGGACTTGTTGGATGACTCCTCGCTTTATGGAATGTCATCGGCCGAGTATAACTTTTTCTGAGAACACATGAAAACTAGCTTTTGTCACCTGCTCCACCAGAGAGGGCCCATCGTTCAGAGACAGCCTGTCATTGGAGAGACTGTTAAAACCTGGTCTAACGATGC
>JBAMHV010000004.1:17594468-17604525 GCA_037177535.1 Pseudomugil gertrudae | reverse complement strand
AGATAGATAGATAGATAGATAGATAGATAGATAGATAGATAGATAGATAGATAGATAGATAGATAGATAGATTTATGTATTTATTTATTTATTTTTTTATTTATTTATTTAAAAAAAAGCCTGAAAATATTACCCTGCAAATGGCTGAGCTACACTGGCATACAGACAAGGTGCCTAGGGCCTGCTGCTGACACTGTCAACCTGATTACATGCACACACATAAATATATGGATGGCAGCAAACACACACAGTTCTGATGGTTGCATAGTCCGATGGCTACACACATACACAAGCAAACACACACACTGGCTCAGCATCAAGGTGGGGTGGCATGACACTGCTAGTGGCCTTGTCAACTCAGGTAACCTCCCACACGAAATGCACAAACACAGAGTCCCAAAAGCACAAATCAGATGCAAAAGAGTGAAAGTAAAGCTAAAAACAGGACAGGGCAAAATTCTGGAGGAAAGGGAGGATAAAACGAGAAAAGGAATTACCTCAGAATGAAGGATAGCTTGTGTGAGCAATGTAGCAACAGATGGGCAAGCTAAGAAAAACAGAGGTGGTGCAAAACAGGAGAGACTTTGGTGGAGTGACTAACAGAGGAAACAGGAAGAAGGAAAGGCAAAGGTGGAGTAAAACAACCATCTGCTACTGTTGGAAGACTCTGGGCAACTTTGTGTGATACTGAGTGCATGTCTGTAGGAGGCTGAATCAGTCTCTCACCATCTCTGAATGTCTATGTGGTTATACTGTATGCCAACAATCTGCATCTCTCTAGGAGACTCATCCACACCATTTAATACACATAAATACACCTGCACACACACAAGAATGGTTCAATTATATTGGCATATGCATGCTTTCTTTGTCCCTCCTTGTCTAAAACATCTGTGATTACCTGAACTCATCTGACCTTGCAGAGCCTTTTCTTACTGGTTTGAAGTTTTCTGGTCAAGCTCTTATGGTTTTAAAACGGGTTTAAAAGCACCTGCATGGAAGGAAAACCTCCTGAAGCTGAATTTAGTCTATATTAGTCAGTCAGTCTTCACAATCAACCTTTGGTTCTAAGAATACATGTTGTATGATGTATTAGTGAACAACAGATGAGAAGATAGATACAATCCTTTTCTGCCCATTTGAGTTCCACTTCCAGGGGGTGCGACAATGTTCTGACCATTTTCAATAATCTTCCCTTTAGATGCTGAAGGACCTTTTACCACGGATATAGATATCAGCTGTTTTAATATCTAGTCTAATATTAAATGTGGCCACTTTTCTAATTAAACAAATTAATGGACTTGCACTTATATATTGCTTTTCCAAGTTATGTTGACCACTCAAAGGGCTTTCCACACACGTCACTGTCACGAATTCACTCACACAATCTTACCATGGTAGACACATTGGGTATAATTATTATGTCTGTTATTTTTACTTTGTTTGATGATGTTTTACTCTATTCTTTAAAAATAGTACATTAAGCTTTTCATTTCTAAGTATTTATAACAAAGCTCAGATCAGTGCTATTTCTGTCATTGTATTAGACTTCTGCTTTATCACAGGAAATACATGGAGCCTATTTATGAGTCTAAAATCAAAGAATTACTGCAGTATTTACCCTACACCTGTTTGTTCCCTGCAAAACAAAACAAAACAAAAAATAGTTCCTGAAATGGGAGGACACAGAGTAGCATCCTCAGGTAGCCTACATAAAGGGATCAGGTGTCTGTTCATAGCAGATGAATTACAAGGTGGAAGTTGGACAAAAATATGAGTTACAATGTGTAAAGCTTCCTAAATGTAGCCAAAATGACAGCAAGTAAATAACTGTCACAGATAAGCCCTGATATGTCACAGTTTACAGAAGTGTTCACACCAAATGTTGCATTAACAGAGGATTTAAAAACAGTAATTTGACTACAACCATCTAAACATCTGCCTTTAAGATGGCCGTGGTTGTTCAATCAGAACATCTCATAAATATGACAAAACCTTCTGCCAGAGGTGGTACGTGAACTCCACTCTCCCTCCTCTGCCTCTATGTTTTTGCTGATGTGCCAGAACAGCACATCACTACCAGCTTAAAAGTCACACACAAAAAGCCTTTGGTTTGATTGATGTCAGCCGTTGCAATCCTTAATGTAAATATTTTGATACTTTCAGTGTAGAAACTTGCTTCCTGACCCAAACTACACTTTACCATAAAGCAAAAGAGGGAAGTGATATAATCTGTGAACCATCTATTGTCACAGCATTCCCTTATCATCTTTGCACTTACTTGCAAACATGTTTTAGAGACTGATCCAATCAGAGTTTTCCAGCCCAAAACTCCCCCCTCATGGCTTTTGGCCAAAGACAAGCTGTGTAGACACTATTTTGAATCATCTACACAGCATTACCTTTACCATTTTTATTTGAATAATGAAATCACTACAAGTTCATTCAGAATTTCGGCTGAAGTTAAAAGAAATGGATTATTTGCTTTGTGCATCAGCTCGGGGGCCAACCGACCAATGATAAAGCTTCAGGGTGCTGCAAGGAGCTGAAAGAAGAAATCCCTAAACTGATGATACAGACAAGCCCATCAGAGTGCTAGATTGCTTCGTAAGCTCTATTGATCTGACTTTATTGGTTATTGATTAGGAGTCATAAATTAAATTTTAAAGAGGAAATAATTGCTTGAAGAATAATAAACCATGAATGTTGGCAAACCAAAGGAGGTGCTTTTAGCGGGAACTATATCAGCATCAAGCCATTCGTCATCAGTGCTTTTAATTTATTTGTTGTAGTTTAATTCATCACCATTAAAACATTTTAAATTCCCCTTATTTGCCCTGTTATTAAGCATGACACAGATTATAACACAGGTTCTATTGGGTTGCACCTTGACTCAATATAAAATGAGGCAATCATGTAAAGTACCTGGTTCTAGTTTGCATTCGTTGCATTTGTTTGATCAAATTTCCCAGGTTGAAAATAATATCCATAGATTAGAAAGCAATTATAATATTCCTGTTCAAATGTAAGGTGATGGTAAATACAACTTGGAGAACATAATGCTGCAGTCACTGGAAGACACATAATGAAGAAATACTTTATTAAACCTTTCAAGAAATCATTTTTGGTATTACTTTTACTAACATTAGAAAAATGTTGAATTCATTAGATCCAACGAGAGCTTAACGGTCTCTAAGGGTTTGGCTGAAATGGCAATTTAGATTAACAGTACAAACAAATCAACTGAAAAGTGAGGAGATTTTAGCCATTCTAGCACCAAAATGACATGATACTCATCTACAGCTTTAGGTTGCCATCATATCTGATTTTTCCCAACCTGAGATGAAACAGTGTTTGGTTATTTTTACCTGAATGTTTCCAAAAAGACAAATTAAGTCAAAGTTCATTTAAGACTAAAACTGTTACAAATAAGTCTAAATTGTTTACGACTTAAAACGGGTACCAGGGTTGATTCTAAGCTACTATCAGCTACCTGTTAGCAAACAAATGCTACATTTAAAAGAGTTTTAATTCCCCTTTGAATTCAGAATAAAAAAGAAATCCTCTTTAAAAGGATTTAAAATGACCTTATCTGAATAAAAAAAGTAGAAATGATGTAGTGCGCTAGTATCAAGCTACTGCTTCAAAACTATTAGAGCAAAAATGATACTTATTAAGTGGTTTTGCATTTTGTAGGAAGTAGAAGCAGGAAGTGGGGTTTGTTTTTTTTCCAGTAGGAAACATCACGTCTGCCCCCTGTGCAATCACAACTCTTCCTAATCCCCAGATCTTAAGCAGAATCAATACAATTAAACATGTTTTCCATGTCAACTCTGTTCTGGTATGCTTATGTCTGTTTAAATGTGAAGGAGAACACTTTAATTGCAAATTATTTAATTCTGAATAATTCATTCTGAATGAAAAAAACATCATGTTACTGTGGCTATTGACCTGGACAGAGACAGATGGGTTATTAAAAGGCAGCCAGGAAGTGCTCTGAATACCACCACTTATCTACTCGGTTGGCTTTTGCATCGTAAGCCTTCCTTTGGCTGCCTTCATCCTTTCAGCAGGCAGCCAAAGGAACTAATAATACTTCATGTTGATACATTTGTTTACTGGGCAACCAAACTGATCCATTTATTGTTTGCACAGGCAGTTTGATTAATATAGGTTTAACTCTTCATATTTAAAAGCTTATTGGTTATCGTTCCCAACAAGCAGATGATGGTTCGTCTTCACCCCAGGAGAATGCCTTCATTGCTTTCAGTTTTATCTCTGCTTCACACTTTCATCTTTCCAAAGCTTTTCAGGTTAAGGTCATCTTGGTTAGGAAAAGATATTTCTGGAACTAAAGTTTCAGCTTTGACATGTAGACGTGTTAAATGTCTTTATTCACACTGAAAACTTCTCAAAAACTTCAATTAAAGAATGGTAGAGGGGTACCACCTGTTTTTTGAGTATTCACAGGACAAAAAACAGCTTCCCATCATAACAGCATCATAAACATAAACATACATGTTTACATATGTCTCTTTTAAAAATTGTGAAAAACCAACAACAGGTGTCTTGAGCCCCATCCTGCTGAGAGTTTGGTAAATCATGGTAAATATGTTTAATTTGAAACAAACGTTTTATTGTCTATGCGTGAAAGAATGAACGGATATTGGATTATGAGTTTAATTCCTGTCCAATAAGCCAACAGATAAAAGAGAAGTATGGGAGACCGGTGTTGAGTTACGTTTATGCGTCTGATAAAAGGGTTGATTCTTACCAGCACAAATTAAAAGTTAAAATTTATAGTTCACCATTTTATTTTAAAACTCATCCAGTTCATTTGTTTTTTCAGTAAAAAAAGAGAGTAAAGGACTGGAAGGAAGGAAGGAAAGAAAGAAAGAAAGAAAAAAGAAATTAGTGTTGTATGATATAGGTATGATATTTTGCCCCAATGTGATATCTTCCTTTATTTCTATTTCTGGATTTCTAACCACTGATAATGAATCCACAACATCTTGGTTTTATCGTGGTGTTTGATGCATTTTTATATCTGAATTTGTTCTCCTGTAGTGATAAAAATTCCAAAGATCCTCCATTTTTTCCTGCTGTGGATAACAGCATCCAAAATTAGTAGGATCCAATCTTATCTTTGCTATCTTGTAAAACCTTTTGGGAACTTTTCCTGTATCTTAGGGCCAAGCACTGTGACCATTTATCTTGGAGTTATAGGAATACATACAGAAAATGGCCATATCTCACAGTGATAAAGAATCCTGGATCGAAATGGATCCCAGAAATGAACTGAAACTACACCAAATCCCATTGTCAGAAGAAAAGATAATAAAAATTCATCCGATAGATTTGTGTAAAGAACAAACACATAAACTCCTCTGCGTCGGAATACAAAAATTCATCTCAATTTAACATCTTTTTAATATAAAAAACAAGTTATTTTGTATTACACGTGCATATACATTTAGGAGTTAAATATATTGGTTTATGTTTCACATTATTATGTATTATGTTTGGATATTTTACACACATTAAACCAAAGTTTTGAGAGTCTGAAACTTAAAGCTAATAAATCTGAAAACATTTTATTTTCTTTTACATTACAGATGCTTCATTTTCAAATCAATGACACCTTCGCACCATTTCTCCTCACTATCAACACGTTTCCTCACTCTGCAGCTTCTATGCTATTGGGATGTTTGTGTGGAACCAGTACACACCAGTGGGCAGAAATATGTCTTAAAGTGATTTTGTCATTATGGAAACCTTTTTTGAATTGTTTCTTTTTTTCTGTGTTGGTGTAGCCACGGAAATGTGCTTTGAATGGAGTATCTAGGGTGAATGAAACCGACAGCAAATATGCCAACTAAATGTCCAAATGCTACTGGTAGAGTGATTACATCAGCTAAAGCCTTTTCTTCCACTTTCTCTCTCAGGGGTTGAAGCTTTGACACATGTTTGTGTTAAAGAAACATTGAACCAGAATAAATGAATCACTTATTTAAGTAAAATTTTAAAAGACTAATGTGTACCACATTACCTTTGGAATCTTATCAACATTAATCCAAACTTAATTTCTTAAGCTACAGAAAACCATTTTTCTGTCTCATTCTTTGAAACTTGTTCCGACACTTTTTTCACTTTTGTCATTGTAAAAGTCTACATAGGCACTTTGAACTTCTAATTGTTCTGGCTGACCTCTTGAAAAACTAATTCAAACAAACAGATAAAGAAACACACCACTCACTGTGCTGGTCTTTAAGTGGTCTCAAGAGACACCCCTGTTTGCTGAAAATTGGTTTCTAAACATCACAAAGTTGTTTCTCCCTCTAATCTTGTTCTCTAAAGCAGCCATCTTCACACCTCAAGGTATAAAGATATCGAACACAGCATGCTGTGGCAACATGCAAATGTTGCATCATGTTTTCTTCTATACCACATCTGCAAATTCATTTACATCTAGCTCTCGATTAGCAGGCATGGTTAAAATAAAAAGTGACTTGATAAAACTGAGTATGTGCCTCTTATGTTCCATTTGTTCTGCCTCTGTAGCCCTGGTCCAGTTCCTGTACCATCTTTACAGTATGTAAGAGAAAAACCAAAAACAAAAGCTGACAGAGCTACCGTTTATATACTGTAGTTTTATCTGTTTCCAGTTGCCTGAAAGCGCATAAGACAAACATAATCTTACAGATACCCTAACAGTGATGAAAATATCTGTAACCCACTCTGTAACGTCCCACATAGGTCAATTACCATGATGACCTCTGCATTCTTGCTCAAGTAGTGTAATATTTATTCTCCAGATTCATCTTTGCAGTCTGCCTTTATGGTATGTAAGTATTGATAACTATCAGTTATTTTCTATATAATATATTATTTTCTATATTTGTCGTAGTGAAGCCACAGGAATTATAAGATGTAGATGTTCTTGCCCAGGTCTGGTCCTCGAGAGCTACTATCCTGCAAACCCTTTCCAGCACATCTGAATCTAATATGTCAATTCACACATGCACATGTCATTCAGCTCTTCAGATGCCTGATAAGGAGGTGTTCATTTGATTCAGGTGTGTTGGAGAAGGGTTGCATTTAAAAACTGCAGGATAGTAGAGCTCGAGGACTGGAATCATGCACTCCTGCTCTACATTGTGCTTCTCAGTGTTCAGGGACTTGCAACCTTATTTTCATTGATGTTAGTAGCCAACATTTGCACAGGTGGCTTATGTGGGTTATATTTGGACTGAAATTGTCTCTTAAATGGGTGTGTTTACAGCTTATGTATTAGCCTAAATGAAAGTCAGAACTTATTTTTCAACACATTTAGATCTTACATGAGCTGCACTGGCAAATAGTCACTCTGTCTAAACCAAATCTGTCTAAACAAAGTCAGAAGGTAAAAAGTTGGTAGACCAATACTGCTTCGAATGGGACTTGATTCTCCTTTTTTACAATCATTGTCCCAAAATCAATTTCTTCTTATCTCCTTAAGAAAAATACATGCTATATTTGTAGAATATCACATTTTTGCCAAGTTTATGTAACAGAAAACTAAGCAATTTTAAATTTTTCAAGGCAGATGGTGCAGACTTGAACATAAAGTTTCTATACTAATACATTTGTACCATGAACCAACATAACCACACAACATTCTGCTATGAAATAGTTTTGAAAAGGACAGATGGAGAATGGCTGAATAAAGTCAGTCATTTTACAAGCTTTACATGCCACTATAAAAGCTTACCTTGTGCTACACACACAAACAAGCATACACAACATAGCAGGTTGATTTATAAAAACTTTTTTTATGTCCATTGTTTGGGTGGATGGCATCCAAAGAAGTTGTTAAATGCTTTCCCTGTTCCAGTACAACCACACATCCCCAAGCCCCAAGCATTGTATCCTGAGAGTATATTGGACAGATTTCCTGTTTCTGGCTCCTGCTTTCATCGGGGCGGCTCAATATTAGGAATACTCTGTGTAGCAGGAAACTGCTCAAAGAGTACATTTCAGTGTAAACAGTTTGTACCCACAAAGGGAAACTGTAAGGGGGCAAGTGTATTTGCAACTGCTTTCTTATATAAAGATGAGGTGAAGATATTACCTTCACTTCACTAGTAGCTAAAATCTGATTCAGGCAAAGCATCACAAGATAAGACAACAAGAAAAGTGAAGATTTAAGTTAAAGTGTCTTTTTTCTCAACATCAATAATCAATTTATTATTATTACATAAAATGAGATGAATAAAAACTGGCTTCACATTATCTCACTGCTTTGTTTTGTCTTATTAATACCCTATTACCATGAGGGAAATATCAGTAAAAACAAACATTGCACTCTAAAACACCAGCTGACCAACACACACTGCAGAAGGAGCCCTTTGGAAAACTGCAGCTAACTTTATAAAGCAAAGAAAATGACTCCATGCATTTTCTAAGCATGCGTGCAAATTTGACCCAACAGACAGTTTATAGGTGGATGAATGCATTATGTGCAGCCGTGGCTGGTAAATATGCAGCATATTTATGTGCACTCAATGAAGGAAATTCAGTAATGTTGGATAATTTCTATGGTTGTGGATAAATGCTGTTGTGTGGATAAAACAAGGGCAAGGAGAAAAGAAGATGGGGTCAGATAGATGATATTAGATGGCAAAAGAGACAGAAAGAGAGAGAGAGAGAGAGAGGTGATAGATTGGGAGAAAAAGGTAAAGAAGAAGAGAAACTGCAAAGGAAGGTAAAGTCATTAAGAGGCAGCTATACACTTGGGGGCAATAGGTCAACACTTTACTTCAAGTGTCAAGTATTAGGCCATCACCACTTGCACCTTCAGGGGTAATTGTTTTGTGCTCGCATGTGTGTGTGTGTGTGTGTCTGTCATTGTAAAAAAGGAGAGAAAAAGAGATATACTGAGAGGAGGGAGTTTGCAAAATGAGGCAATTTAGCTGCTGTTGATGCCTGCTCTGATTCCATATATTTTAAAAGGGTATTGATGATATTGTGCCAGTGGCCACCCAGAACTGAAGGGAGATAAAGAACACCTTGATGGTGGAGTAAAGAAGAGTGGAGGGGTAGAAGAGAAACGATTAAGAGTGTTTAATGAAGAGCGGAACTTTAAATAAACTCCTATAAAATTGTGAAAATACAAATAAATGAAAAGCTATGAGGCTCAGAAGGAAAGAAGGGCGATGCATAGCAATGACCTGCAGTGAACAGTTAAAAGGGGAGGATGACACATGAAGAAGGGTGAATGAGAGTTGAAGAAGGAAAGGAAAGATCTAAAGAGCGAGAGCAAAGAACATCTTGATGCTTTAAGTGCTTACATTGAAGTCCATCATATGACAGCTATTGATTTTTTAATATTTGCTCTAATGGATTTTATGGGCTCTGTACAATAATCTGTAACCATTAAACCATTAGCTTTCAGCTACACATGAACACTGGCAAAAGCAAATGAAGCCCCACTGCTAGTGGAAGAACTTCAAATATGTTATGCCAACATTAAATAAATAAACAAATTTAAACATTAATCTTATAATAATATAAAATATAATAATATAAATAATATGATAATATAAAAAAAATATAAAAACACCACTGTTAATGTTTAAGTAATAAGTTATTTTAAGCTGTAAGCGTTTATCTATTGAAAGTCTTGTTTGTCCAGTGAAGGGGATTCCCATACCATCACACTCCCTCCACCAAAAGCTTTTACACTGCCGGCATGGTAATGAAGTGTTCTTGAAATCTTCTCCATACCATGCTAATGAACACCAATCAAACAACTGAGTGTCGCCACATAGATGCTCAAAACAAAAGCCAGTAGAATGAGCTGTATGTAATTTGCAGAGTTGCCTTTTTTTTTCCTTGAGCACAATTCAGATACATCTATCTGCTGCTCATCGCCCAAATGCAGTTTCCTTCAAAACATGGACCATTTGAAAGAAAAAAATGTTTAAAGCTTTCAAATCCTCCCTTTTAACATGTAAATCATGAATTTATTGTCTGTATAAAGCAGAACCGCAATGCTTTGGTCTGAATTCCTGCTTAT
>JBAMHV010000004.1:17556693-17568475 GCA_037177535.1 Pseudomugil gertrudae | reverse complement strand
TGGGATAGGCTCCAGCCCCCCCGCGACCCCGCTCTGGGAACAAGCGGTTGAAAATGGATGGATGGATGGATGTTTTACATTACATTATGAATCAGAGCCGACGGCTCTTTTGCTCGAAAACAAAACCGATTCTTTGGAAGCATCTGAGATGAACCAGCAAAGCTCTGGGTCTAGCACCAGCACCAAACCAGCACCCGTCATGCATCCAAACATGCAATCAGTAAAAACAATGGTAGCGCTGTCTGTGGCAGCTCACATCTGTTGCTGCAACCTCTGCAGTGTAAAAACTAGGGATGCTGGGTCATCAACATTTAAACACACCAAGGAACTTAGTCATTGTCGTAATATATAAGAGATGAAGCAACAAGCTTAGTGCTAAACAATGCAGTTTTGCTGGGTTTGTTTTGTACAAAACCTTAAAAGTTGCAGATTTAGGCATATAAAGAATATTTAATGACACTGTTAGAAATTTAAACATTAGGTTTTGTTTTAATCCATTTAAAATACAACATGTGTGACATTTTTAGCACACATTCCTCACAGTTCTTTAAATTCCTTTAAAAACATAACACAATTTTCTGACGCACAGTGCAGGGCTCACCCTGAGGTGGATACCCCGAGAAACTGTGCAGCGTGTTTACCTGCTGCAAAACATTTTAGTCACGTTATTAAAAAGTCATGACGAGGTTTGCTCAGAATCTGACAACAGGGTGTCATTTATGTCAACTGTGACTTGGATCAGGTGTGTTGCAGTGGGAAAATGTCTCAAACTTGAACACCAGTGCATGTTATCTTGGAGATCTGGCTAAAAAAGAATAGAACCACTGTTGTAAGTTGTCCAGATGGCAAGCATAACAGCTTTTGGCAGTTTTTTCTTTACAACTAAAAGTGACTTGTGAATTGCTATTTCACACTATACTTGTTGAAAAATTAAGTAATGCTTTAGTGGATTACAAAAACCATATGTTTTTTAAATTCAGTTTTAAGGTTTTAACTATTTATTTTGATGTTTCTGATATAAACTGTGAAAAATCCTATTTTAAACAGTATTTTTTCTTACCTTTCATCATGCATGTTTCTTATCAGTGGCTTGTGAAGCACTTAGAAACATGCAAACAGGTGTGAAGGGTGCTTTATAAATAAATAATGATAGACTGAGACGCTGAACGAATAGAAATGCAGCTGATGCAAGCATAAAACGTCAACCCTGCTTATCCCCAGCTTCTGAAATTCCAACACTATGTCAGGACCATTTGGCATCACATATTAACAAATCTTATGGAATCATGTTCCATGGATCATGGTAAACATTGTGAAGGGAATGATTTGAAGTCATACTGTGAACATTTCTTTAACTTCAAACAATCAATTTTATTGATAAACTTTACAGAAGAGTGAGTAAGTTTAAATTTGACTGAAACTATGGTCCTAAGACTCAAACCTGGTTCTTCAGGAATGATTTCCAAAGTTTTGCACTTTTGTTTTAGTCCTCTAACCTTTATAATGTAAAACTGATTTATTAGACTAACAGCTGTGCATGGCTGTCCAAGACGCTTTTACAAACCCTGTAATTATACCAAATTTTGGACCTGAAGAAACTCTGTGAGTGAAGAAGTGACCCAGAGCCCAAACAAGCCGAACTGCCTCTGCTAATGAAAAGCAGATTGTGTGCCTGTGGCTTAAAAAGCTTTTGCTGGGTGGCTGAACCCTTGCTTTTGTAACTACTTTGAAAAGTGGACAAGTTGTGTTTTTGTTGCTTTTGGCAGCATCAGGATTTTTCGCATCATTTTTTGATAACTTAAGGCCTGTTTATGCTTCCTCACATACAATGTCTGCTTCAGACGTTGTCATCTCATCTTTTATGTTGCCACAGTTGTCAAGTCAGTTCTTTTACTAGTGGGCAGTGTTGAGTTTGGAGTTCACTTCCATGTTTTGACATCAGTTGGTCGTACTAATGTATCGCTATAAAGCTGTGTATAAACCAGCCAAACACACCAAAAGAGGTAGAAGAGTAAAACTACAACGGTTTTTGCTGTTCTCATCTTCGATGTGCTTTTTATTTGGTGGTTTCTGCGCCTTCTTCTGCCGGCTCTTCTATCCTCTTCTCTGTTTTGTTCCCTTTGGTTATTGTGTCTCCCATAAACAACCCAACACTGTCCCTGCGATTTCAGTAGGTTCTGCTCAATTTTCTGCTTGAAATGACAGACAGCTAAACTAAAAATGGCCCAAATGGCATGCGTAACCCATGCAGCAGACAGTTGAAACTGACTCTTCATATATATTAATGGGCCTTTACACTTTAAGTCAAACTTGATAAGTGGAGATTAGACACTGGTTAGGGTTAGATTAGTCATATAATCTAAGATGACACACACATACACACATATACATATATAGTTTATATTTACTGGGAGTACTACTATGGCCGTACATAAATTCACTCTTATTTAGGTGAATTGATCACATCTGTTTTGCTTCCTGAATGTATTTCTCCACATTGTTATTTAAATCTTTATGATGCAGACACGACACACCCATGAAACTTCTCCTTTGCAATTACCAAAGCACATACAGGATTCCATGTGAGATGGGTGGATTGAGAGCAGGGTGGGGAAGATGTCGGGACACCTTTTGCTCTGACTGCACACGAGCATATGGTGAAGTTAACTAGTATCATAACACACACAACATTCAGCATAATCCTTGCAGTCTGCCAAGGTCATATACACAACCAGGTGCAATCATGGCTTCATACCGATATGCCGTGCATGTGCATATGGCTTTGTGTATGTGGACAAATTGGATTGGCCTGACATACTCTCTATTAAAGGGTCCAGCGGACTCATTCAGCATATTCAATTTGTTTTCACAAAGACTAGGAGAAAGAAAGAGAGAGTGATGATGAGCAAAGTATTAAACAGTTTAGTTATTATGTGAAAAGGATCACACTCAATATGATAATGTTAATTAAAGGGTCAATTTAGTTACATCAAAAAGACATATTTCTATTACTCCTGGTGTTACTAGGAATAGTTAGATTTCTCTGCTTTTTTCATGACAAAACAGCAGCTGTGTAAATGATAAAGTACAGAATAATGTAGGCAACAGAGAAACACTAATGCCTCTTATTGTTACCATTTCATTCTTGGTACTCTGTGTAACACAAGTAAAAAACAGTAAACTCCATTCAGTCTTAATGATAAGCAATAACTCCGGAGACACTTTGAAACAAAGGATAAACACTGTTTGATGGTAAAAGTATTGGGAAAAAGAAATTAACACAAACTGAGCTGAATACAAATAGTTCAGTAACCTGGAGCCAGATGAGAGAAAAAAATAAAAGAAGTCAAATTACAGATGTGATATTCAAAAAGACGTCCTCTCACACTGATGCTGATCTGTGTCCTTTCAGATTAAAGTCAGCAAAGTATGACAAATGAGCACTCAATGGCAGTCAACACAGCTTGAAAAGGTCAGCCCTGTCTCTTCTACCTCAAGTGTGAGGATGTTCCTCTCATCTTCTGGTTGCAAACAGTCATTACAAAGACCAGCTCTTTGACTGAAACAAAGGCTGTGGATTCAGTCAGCTCATTTGTTCAGATCAGGAGAACTCAGTTTTGACCATTTGTTTTGGATCAGTTTTAAACATTAGCAACTTCCTCGTTTTCCATTAGAATAAAGTAACATTGAGGCGTGTCTACCATTAGAAAAATATGATCATAGCTCCCACTATAAGAAATGTTTGCCAGTGTGTTTTTATTAATCATCTTAAAAGCTTCTTTGTCAAAATGCTATTGTATGTTATTATATCCTTAAAATGAACCCATTCAGTATACTTACATGCTCCATATTACTCAGAGACATAGACATCCAGGGGCTACTGTGACCTCCTCCATCTCTCTTAGGCGCCAGTTAAATATGATAAACACGTATTCTTCTCCACAAAAGTGGCTAAAATCTGTATTTACTGCCAGTCAATCATTTGCAAAATGGGCTTTTTGATATTGACAAAAAAAAGCTTTTCAGCTATGACTTTGCTTTTAACTATGACAATGTCAAAGCATATTGTCCTAGTTAAAAAGACTCTTCGTGGTAAAAATCGTGGCACAGATTCCTACGATAATGCACATTGGGGCTTTCATATTGTACGCATCCATAATGGTTAGTGTGCTGACATTCTTGCTGGTGGTGTGTGATGTGGTGCTGTACAGCAAACACTGCTGTCACGTGATGCTCCAGGCTGGAAAATAAATTAGTGATGTATGGTTTCACCGCTATGGGATGCTCCCTGATAAGGAAAAGTTGTGATAAATGTCAGTGTGTCATTAAAACAAATCACATGTATTACTCTGTTAAACACACAGTCCTGGTTTGTTTAGAACTTTGTCATCTTCATTACCTGAGAAGCTGAAAGCATACAGACAACAGTTCTGTGCATGCTAGATCTTTCTCATGGATTTGAGGTATTCTTATCAAAAATCTTTTTTAGGTCAGCATGATTTTATCTTTTTATAGTATGACATGCTTTAGGGTTGCACAAATGGGCACATACAGTGATTAAGTATGATATAAATGTGCCCCTTTATTTCATTTTGACCTTATTTTGTGGTTTTACGTCGATGCATCTCTGGAGCTTAAAAAAACACATTTCTTTCACTCCAATAACCTTTTCAGTTAAATGAGTGTAACTGACGGTCTTTAAGGTTAGTTATTAACTATCTGTATAGAGATAGTTTCCCCACATCATCAGGTTTATTACCGATAAATGAAGAAAAAAAATGCTTTTCATTAATCATCTTTTTTAATCAGCCATTACAAAAGTTTTACATTTAAAATTTTAACCCTCTTCATTACATTGCATCTTTATTTATGTCACTGAAGTAAGCCCATGTTGATAAATACTCTCATGGAGACCAGAACTGAAATATAGACATAGCTGTACTGTCATTACATCACAGCTGGCGCTCTCTTCAAGAAGCTATTTGTCATTTGACATTGAGAAAGCAAGGGTAGAGGAAAAGGTTGGAGAAAGCAGAGTTTATAGCTGTGTTTTATTAATTGTTGAGGCTGGTGGATAAAAGGATTGAAGTGGTTGAAAAAAGGGAAACAACTGAGAAGTGGGTGTGCGATGAAGGAGATTTATTTTAATGTAAAAAGGAGTCTTGGCCAGTTGCAAGTACTTCTGGTAAAGAGAAAAATAAAACAGAAGTGAAATCAGAAGGAGACATGCGAATGAGAGGAAGGGTGGCACGTAAAAAGAAAGAAAAATCTAAAAGAAGGCAAATAAAAGTGAATGGAGACAGATGTGGATGTGACAGTGAGAGGAAAGGCTGACAGAGTACAAGAGATCAATAAAGGAAAGAAGGGATGCGTATAGTGGGAGAAAATGTAAAAGAACGAGTAAAGAAACGGGGAGGCGGGTGGGAAAGAGGAAGAGGGAAAAAAAGAGACTGTAAAATAAATAGAGAAAATATTCTGTAGAAGGGAGAGAAAGTAAGAGTGTGAGATGTGTAAAACTGAAGGGATCAGAAACTGTTTCTGAAGCCACCAAAGCATCTGTTTTAGACGCACAATGTTTTTTAACGTTTAATGCGACAGCCTCAGGGCACATTCACATAAAGAAGCATTGTATTCAATCATCAATTCACTTTTTATCCCTACAAACACTCAGGTTGCAGAGCTCTGTGAAAGGATGCTACAGGTGATGAATCAGTTTAAATATATTTAAATTACAGAGGACCACATACAAAAGTTAGATAAAAATAGGCAAATTTAGGCCTGATATAAGGCATGATAAGTATTTCCTAACATACATTTTATGTAGAAGGATAAACCTACAAGTCATGCTCATGTGTTTTTATAACCCTGTTTTTTTGTGATAACAGATTAGTTGGTCTGGAGTGGATCCTAGCCCATCAGGACCAATGCAGAGAGAAAACATTATATCAGACCCACTTTCACTCTTTCTTTCAGTCTAAGATGTGTTTGGATGAGGAAAGAGCTCAGAAAGAACCTGCACACTGGGTTTCTCAGACATCCCAGAAACATTTGCCTGCAAAGTCTCAGTACAGTCAAGCCAGTAAGGTACATTGCCAACTGATCAATAAACCGGATTTTAAATGTACTCGGTGTGACAAAAGCCAAAAATATGCCCAGTGTTGTTACTACATTTTACACATATACACAATGACTTGACCAACTGTTGATGGTCAGTTTTGATCAATGAAATCAGGAGTAACAAAAGCTTACTGAAGATACAATCAAGTTTGTTTTCTCAGTAAAATGAGATAAATTACCCCGTTTTCACAAGAAAACGGTCTTGTTATGTAGAAAATTTACTCGTTTTCTCAAGGTAACGATGAAAAAATAATAATAACCACTGCTAGCTTCCATAAAGGGGGGCCACCCAACATTTATATGGAAAATAAACTGTCAATATAGCTTTCCTTTATTAAATACTATACAGCCATATATGCTATATTTACAGCTATACAGCAATGTAGCTCAGATAATGCAATAATATTGTCTCAGCTATATTGTTGTCACACCATGATGTTTTTAACCCTTACTAAGATATGTTCATGTATAACAAAGTAGTACAGTGGAAGATGAAAGAAAGGCAAAACAGAGCTAAATAAAGTATTCAGTTAGACACACAGACATCATGAGTGGTAGCAGCATCTATTATATATTCCCACCTAATCTTATTTTCTTAGATAGGCCTCCTTATTTGCAGATAACCAGGCTGGATGGAGAGAAATTTTCTCTTTACAATTAGGTGTGTCACAAATAGGGCATTACTTTATGCTGCAGAAAGATAACTGGCATCAGTGCAGCTACAAAGATGTTCCCCGTGTATCAGAGACTTGTGGTAAAAGTGTACCCAGAACACTGAAACACAATTATACGACATGCGAAGTGAAAATGTCTCGATGGAAAACAGAGAAAAGAAGGTGAGAGGAAGGAAAATAAAGAGGGAAGAAGACGGGAAATGAGAAGCTGTTATAGTAATTTGTACAGATCAGTCTTCTTTTACTGTCAGTGGCTAAACAATCTCACTGAAACCTAAAATAAAAGGACATATAGAAAAAAAAGGTAAATTGATTTAAAAAAGAAAAAAAACATCTTATCTGACATTGATTTATCTTCTGCAGTGTGAAAACAGGTCTCGTGTGTGCAGACACTAAATCTCGGTCTAGTAGAAAAGGGGATTATCATGATCATCATTTATAAGCAAAATGCCAGCAACTCTAAGCCTCACTCTATCTAATAAATCCTTCCTGATCCACACAGGAGCATAATTAATATGGACGGCAGGGGGTAGGAGGTTAGTGTTGACCGAGCATGAGTTAATAAGGAGGTAGTGAAGGAGGTTTGAAACCCTTCTCAGCCCAATTTGTGTCTTCACTATTTTGAGAGATTCAAATTTTACGTGACACTGAGTAAACAGCAACATCCGGGGGAATTCATAAGCGTGCACTCTACCGAGTAGATGCATGTGTGCGGAGTAGAAAATGACACCGCGGGGATTATGACTAAATCTTGGTTTTAGGTGACAGAAGAGTTTCATCTGGCACATGAACCAGGGGAAGTGTAGCTTGTTTCCTGCACAGCTGATGGGGATGAACCACTGCATGAAAAAGGCCATCTCAAAATGTTAATTGCAGAGAAGTACAGGAGAAAAAAGTATAAGCACAGCTTGCAAATTATTCCTCTTGGCAACATTGATGGAAGAATAATTACAATTTGTGCATGTGTGTGTGTGTTTTAGTTCTCCTTGTGTATGCCCAAGTGTACAGAACTAAAAATAAGTAATGAAAATTAACTGGTATTTAATGGCATTTAATAAACAATGGTGCTTTTGCATTTTTCAGGTCGTTAATTACATTGGAATAAAATAGTTGTCAGCAGTTTATATAAAGTGTAGGCATGTTAGTGCGGATTATAATGCATTAAAAATGTCATTTTTATATTTGGTTGTTATAAATATAAACTAACTGAAGTAGGTAAATAAATATTGTCAACCTTTTATTTTTTATAAGTGCAACGTGTATATTAGATTTTCAGCCTCACATTCTCAGAGATTCAAAGCTCTTGTTGCACCCTCGTTGTTTTCAGTCCGACATTTTCAGCTTTAAATAGTTGTTTCACCACATTAGTTTGAAAAGACTTCTGAAACCTTGTGAAAACTGCCGTGTGCATGTTTGCAAAAATGTTTTGAAACCTTGAAACTTTTTAAAATGTTAAAATCTTCTGTTTCAAACTTCATGTGTGAAGGTAAAAACATAAAACCAGTGTTGCTCCCAGAGCTCACATACAAAATGATGTTTGCAGAAGATTTTAACGTTTCAAAACTCAAGTTTCAAGGTTTCAAAGGTTTTTTCTTTTACATTCTTACCTAAGGAACCTGGTTCATACACAGTTCAATTGTGATGCACAAGCTTTGGCAGCAGTGCACTATAATAGTGCTAGAAGGGCACTACTCTCAGAGCAGCATGCAGTGCATTTAACTGGAATCTTTGTCAGCATGTAATTGAATGTACTGAAAATATAGAGAAAAAATCCAGGATGCTGTGTACTTGATATTTATCTGAGTCCCCCTGGGGTTTGTTAAAGCCAGACTTTATTAAATATCTGTTCAAATGAAACCATATTAACCCTCTTGTGACCACCGACTGAAATTTTTATTTGCGCAAATACTTCAGGAATTACGGTACTGGCTACAAATGTGTTACAAATGTGTGACGAACCCTCTAAATCTTGCCTGTGATTGGAGGGTTGCAGTGTTGGGGTCCTGCATTCTATCGTAATGATGGCATTATGGGGTGAATAGATCAATCTTTCTGTTTTCTGGTGGTTTTTGAACTAATAAAATATGTTATACAGTTCAGACGTTATGATCATATGAAGCGCGCATATCACATTGTGTCGGCCCCGATAGGTCTGTCTTAAGAGGGTTATAAGGAAAAAGTATTAAGCAGAAAACATAGATTTAAAAAATAAGAAGAGTAATGGGAATAATGGCCAAAATCAGAATGACACAGGGAAGGTCAAAAAGAACTTGCGGAATAAAAAATAGTATGCAGTCTACCGTGATGGGCATCGGAGACCCAAAACATGCATATATCTTGTAACTATTAGTATCGAACCAAACAGTCACAGTAATCTTCTTTCTCCCAGGGAGCCAATCAGGGGTCACCTAGGACTATTTGCTTCTTTATCACTGGTGAGAGAAGTCTTAATGTTTCATCACAATACCCCAGATACTATTTCCAATAGCCTGCACCCACACGCACACACGCATGCAAACACACACACACACACACACACCTCTACAAACCCACCAGGCTCACTGTGAGCTTTGATTAAAATTTCCTCCATGTTCTGCTTCACTTGGTGGCATGCTGAATGATGTGTGTCCACACAGATGGAGCTCCCTATCAGAGACACAAACAAAAAACACACAAGCACACACAGACACACACTCGGCAGAAATCTTCAGGTGTGTCAAATTCCTCATTTGCATGAGAAAATGGGAAAATACCTTCAATAAAACTGCCTTTCCTGTTGTCCACTGAGCTGTAGAGAGAGTATGGAAATCAGCTTTTTTTTCTCTGCAGGCCAACTGGAAAGAATGTTGAAAGATGACTTTTGTCTACTTCATGTTTGGATGATTTCAAGAAAGCATTAGAGCAGGCTAGAAAGGCATGGCTGTGTAAAAGAAAGAAGAGGCTGTGATGATGGACCTCTGAAATCACTGCAGAAAAGGAGGCGATTGATTTGAAGTTCAATGAACATTTAAGATTAAAAAACTTCAAGGGAGGTGAAAGAAAACTCCGGGTGTGTTTGAGGGAAAAAAGATAAATATAAAAATGGATTTTAACATTAAAAAAAATAAAATGCAAAAACAGGAAGGCACTGTGAGTCCTTGTGAGTATTAATCAAATAGATCGAACCTTCTTCGTCACCTTAATAATATCATAGCTCTGCCTCCTGACTTTCACCAAACCAATCATTTATACGTATTATGACCCAGACTGTGAGATGATATTTGTCTCCCAGATAAATGTCCTAATAATGGACTCATCTTTTTGGAGTGCAGACACAAAAAGATGCAAACACAATTTACACGTTATATGATACATGACAGATGAAGTTTGTTTCTTTTGAAGTGGCTATTAAAAAACCACCAATCACACCATGACTTCTGCGTGACTTCAGCTGTTAGAGACGAGAAGAGTGGATCTGATACAAAGAGCTGCATTTTAACCAAATTATTGACAAGGAAAGAAAAAAAGAAGAAAGAGCTGTTTTACAGTATTAGTGTAGATTGGTATGTTTGTCTCTCTGTCACTTACCTCTCTGTAGGGGATATTTATTTTTAGCCATGTTGCTTCGTTGTTCTTGCTGCATTGTGAATATACACTCGTATTCACATTGTGCAACATAGACGGGCTTGATCAATCCATTCTTCCAGGCTAATATAACATTAAAATGAATTGAAAAAATAAATATAAAAACTGTAAATGTTATTGTGTGTTGCTTATCTACTGAAGGGATATTGTAATAACTAAAGGAAGTGCAGTAAACTAGATAATATTCACTGCAGTTATTCTAACACCTTAAAATGAGGAGCTCATAACATGCAAATATACAGAGACAGTATTTATTAGATATAATTTTTATTATTAGATATTTCTGCTTTGGCTTCTCCATCTTTGCCTCTGACTGTTGTAACTTTTCCTCTTCCATCCTCATCATCATTTCCTCTTCCAAAACCCCTTCATTCTGTTGTTTTTTCTGCATATCTGGCATTTTAAACAATCCCTTTGTTCTTACTTCTTCATTAATGTTTCATTTTCTGTTCCTTTAGGACCTAATTTCAACACTATTTAACTTTTATAGCACGTTTTTATCATATTGATATGATATATTGCATTATCAAAGCAATTCAACAACATCAGGATGCACTTTGTTTTCAGTCTGTCCTTAAGAGCCAATTTAGAATCAAACCCTTAGTTGCTTCAGATGTTTCTTCAAACATATTCCTTGTTACTTCTTTGTCTGAAATCATTTTGATGCTTTCATTTTGTGTTTATGTTTATTATGATGTTTGTAAGATTTAACTGTACTACATACTCTAATGTGCAACCTGGAGAAACAAAAGAGAAAGCTATGGTGTTCAGTTCATTAGCAGATAAATACTGTAAGCAGAACTTACACCGCTCCTTTCAGAAGACATTTACTCCTCAGTTGTTCATTTGATAGGAACATTGTTTTTGTGCCGAGCTTCCTCAAGGCAAGAGAGTCTTTACACGAATCTGCAATAGTGTTGCTTAAAAATTCAGGCTTACTTTGATGTCCTTTAATAAAATGTAAAAGCACATTAATTAACTGCTTTGGAACCAATAGACTATGCATCCCCAAAAATCTACAGCTGTTTTTCAAAATACCCAACACCTTTAATTTATCGCTAAGATAATACATATTTCCTTTGGTTGTATTCACGCAAGTCAGATTAATTACTTCTGATTATTGTGCTGGTATTTTATCAGGAAGCCATTTAATAATTTACCAAATATAAGTTATTAACAAATAGCTTTTGGTCTAAACAGTAGTTTAATCATGGCGACAGCTGAAAGATTGAAAAAGCTCAAAGATGAGTAGGTTTCCGTTCATGTACAGATTATGTTTAACAATACACATAAGGGCCAGATTTACTAAAGGTTTGCGTGTACTAAAACGCGTGCAAACTCGTTGCGCACGCTAAAAAAAGTACAAA
>JBAMHV010000004.1:17534015-17544505 GCA_037177535.1 Pseudomugil gertrudae | reverse complement strand
GTCCTCCCTGAGCCGGGTTCTGCCGGAGGTTTTGTCTTCCTCTTATAAGGGAGTTTTCCTTCCCACTGTCGCCTAATACTTGCTCAGGCTGGGGATTGCATCGAAGTAAAGTTTTGATGCAATCTTATGGTTTCCTTATCTAGGGTATTTGATTAATTGGCTCAATTAAGATGTGAAGCGCCCTGAGATGACACTGTCATGAAGTGGCGCTATATAGATAAAGTTAAATGGAATTGAATATAGATTGATGCAGTAAATACTGTGTGTAAGTGAATGCTATAATTTAATCTAAAAGAAAAACTGTGGGCATGTTAAATAAAATGTGCATATAATAGATAAATTATGGCCCTTTTAAAATGCTGTCATGATATTTCAAAAAGTTCTTTAACTTTGTCATTTTCTTCTTGTGAATCTAAAAAAAACCTTTATTATTTTCCTTTAACTCACTTTATATTAAACATGAGTTGTGCTGAACAATATTAGGCATTCTTTACTTCCTAACTAGCCCTGCTTGTCAAACCAATGAAATATGAGCAGGAGGAAACTTAATCTCTCGCAAAACAAGAAGAAACTGTTTAAACTGACCAGAAATTAGAACATTTAAAGGAAAATATATCTCATAGTGAAAGAGAAAACTGTCTTCATAACAATTAATGTGCCACCATATCCCTTTAGATCTGTGACCCTCTTGCTCGATATATCGTGCTAAACACATTTTCTTTCTTAAACACACCTTCCATTCTTTATTCTTATCTTACACTCTTGCTGTTTTTTCAATAAAAACCCACTTTATCCCACTGGACTCATTTAGGTGCCATCTGATTTTGTGTGAGACTTATTAGGAACACTTGGTGTGCAGAACATATAAAAGCACCCATATAGAAAGATGCATTAGAGGGTGGTTATTTTCTTAAAAGTGGAAAATAACAAAATCTTTGCTCTTTTGTCCACAGACAATCTGTGGTTGGTGCTGTTACATGGACCTCTTGTGATGTACTTAGATTTCTTCATCCAGGCACAAAAGGAGCTTCAATGGATGACACACCTCTCTCAGCACCAGATAGAGCTCTTTCTGGTATTGTTCTTTAGGCATGTGCAGGTCAAACAAATAATAGGACCAGAGAGGAGAGCCAGAATGGAATACAAGGAAGGAGAAAAGGCGACAGTGAGGATAAGAGATTAGTCCGCCCTTGGGTTTAAAACAGGTGTCTGAGGAGATGAAGTCATCTCGAGGAGATGCAGAGTATGAGAGAGGAAGGAAAGCAAGAGTTCGAACACGAATCATGCATGGCACTCAGTAAGTTTTCTCTATATATACCTGCTCCTTGGAGACCATGTTCCCTTACACACTTACACATAGACATGCTCCCAGACTGTAGCTTTCCCTGAGGTTTCAGTCGACCAATTCCACGTATTGATTTGGAAAGAAACGTGAGTAAATGGTGAGACAGACTCACTTCAGACCAGGTGGAGCTCAGCTGTAACACAGGTAGACACGCATAGTTTGCTTGGTGTCTGTGTGAGGGGAAATGAGAAGCGAGAAGAAAAAAGTGGCTTCTGTTCTGTATGTCAGTAGATTTGCGTTAGCACACCGGTGTATAATTTCTGTCCTGACACACAGCGACAAATGTATTAAAGCAGAGAGGGAACCCAACAGTGTCTCCGTGTTAAGTGAAGTCAGTGCCATTTAAACAGGCAGATGTGACATTTGATACAGGGCGGAGGGGAGCACAAGTAGGCAAACAGACACGTTTGTAAGCTCCCCTTAACACAGACTGCAGACAGGAGTATTTGCATTTGTACAAATCTGACATTTTAGATAAGAATAAGAAAGAATGAAATTTGTTGCACTGTATACTGAAAGAGAAATATTCCTTACTAAAGGAAACATAAAAATAATTGTCTCACAAAGTTTTGCATAAAAATATACCGCAGTATTTTCTTTGAAAGACACATGGACACACTACTTTGGACAGGTAAAGACTGAAACAAAGTCATCCGTCACTTTCTACATTTGTAATGCACTCAGACATGTGAAGTGTCTAATGAGCTGGTAAATGATGCATATGCAGGATGTCTTCACTGGCTTCCATGTACACCTAAATTTGCAAGCTGGAGTTCAACTCTTTCATGTGTAAAATTGAGCGTTTCCAGGAAGAACACGTTGATATATAGTTGACTTATTATAATGGAATTTAATATGAGAATAATTCTGAGGAAGAGCAACTAAAGCCAGTTCAGGCAAAAATGTTAAATGAGTTTTTAAAACTGCCCCACCTTGGGTTGCGTGGTATTTATGCAGCTCACATAGCAATGCAGTCACCAGGAAAATATTACATCATTATTTTGTTTCCAACCTGACCTTTTGACAGTACAGGGAACCAGCTTAACCTTGTGACACAGAAATGAAATGAGATGATGGTTGTGGATGTGGAAAGGGAAGCTGCCTGACTGTAGCTCTTAATGTTACCGCTGATTTCCCCCAACAGTTATGTGGACAGATGACTATGAGAGCTTATTTGGCTGCTGAAAAGCTGTTTACTGATGCTGCCTCTGAAGAGTTAATAAAGACAAGTGGCAAACTATCAGCGTCTCCTTCTTGTTGCTCCTCCACTGAATCTGGCCTGATGAGGACTGGTTACCAGCTGAAACCAGCCATAAGGCAGTTAGAGTCAGACTTCTCTGTTCTTATGTATCAGAAGTCTGAGGAGGTAATGTTCTATTGATCCAAGTTTTTTGTCATATGTTTTGGTACATGATGTTTGGGCACTTTATGTACCTTGTGTTTACTTTTTACTATGGATACTGTAACAGTTGTAACCCAGCAGATTGGGCTGCACCCTCGTGGAAGATGGATAGGTGTTTTATGAGCATGCTCTGCTAGGTGTTGTCTGATGACATCATTATTAGTGGACAATTAAAGGATTATTAAAGGGTCATTACAAAATTGCCTATGACTTAACTGTTGACGTTTGATACAGCAAACAATGGAGCAAGAAAGGTGGTTCTGTTGCTGAAGGACTGAGATTGGGGAATAGTGTCAAAACCACTATTCAGTGGAGGGATATGGAGGGCTAAATCCCTATGTGGCAAGTACTATGCCAAGCTAAAGAAGTGGCAGACATTGGGAAGTCCTATCAGTGACTAGAGATGGCTGGTCTGAAAGACAGAGCAAAGGCTCTGATCAAAGGCCAGGGTCTGTTACACCAGAAAGGACCCTAGGTGACTGTGCAACATGGCCTCTGAGGCAGTTCAGCATGTTGTATCAGGGTGTGAGATGCAGGCAGGTATGCCAGATCCTTTGGGACTCCCTGATTCAAAGTAGTAAACTGCAAACAGTTAAACCAAGCACCATTGTGGCTAACAAACTACAAAAGAGGGTATAGTGGGTATTGGTATAGTGATCCAAAACAACAACAGCCATTGGTAATTGAAAAACTCTATCACAACTCTTTCAAACTAAAAGTTTGGCTCCAAAATATCCCAGGAACACCATCATAGATCTCCACCCAGAAGTGTGTAGTCCTAGGAGATACTGAATTGAATCCTCAAGCCCCCAGGCCTTTGCTAGTATATGACTGGAGCTTGAAGGAGCAGATTTTTTTCCTTTGTTTAAAATATACAATACCAGTCAAACATATGTCAACTAAAAATGATATAATAGCAAAGGGTGTTGTAACTTTTGATTGGCACTGCATGTCATTAGGCCAACATATGCATTTAGTAAAGCATCTTTAAATTTGAATATTGACGTTTTTTTCCCAATGCCCTGTTGACAGAAACTCACAAAGGTTTCTCTAGAATAATCCTTGCAAGATGGACATGGACAGTGATGAGAAAATCGTGTGAAAAAAGAGGGTCAGACATTGAGCAAACAGCTGTCAACCAGAAAGCAGATGGTTGATCCAAAACCTCCCCTAGCGTTGAAGTGTCCTTGAGCAAGATGGTGAACACAGCATTTCTCATATGTGATGTGCACGTAGGTACGCAAGTCCATATGAGGCATAAAATAAGCGCACAGGCTGAATACCCGCATAGATTAGCAAGTGTTCTCTGAGTAGGAGTGAAGTGTTGAAGCTGCTTAGCTTAGTAAACAAGGTCATGAAATCTCAGTCCCAGGAACCAAAGTAGGATACATACTGACCTGATTAAGGTAAGATACTTGGTTAGTTATCTGGAAATATCAAAGTTTGGCAAACAAAAACATTACTGGTGCACACACACACACACACACACACACACAAATAGGAATGCTATGTGGTGGTACTGTGAAATCAGGTGATACAATGAGTTTGATCAGAGAAGTAGCCAAGCCATTAAGCCAGCTGGCCCGAACACAAACCCTGACTTCACACTGTAGGAATGTGCCAAAGACATTTTTTGTACAAACAGGAGCAGTTTAAAACTAATCCTGCATACAAATGGAGCAAATTTACCAAAGCAAGAGACTCAGACAAGTCAGTTCAGGTTAAATGAAATCCTGGTAAAGTCCTTCTATCACCATTGAGATAAGAATCCTCAAATCCCACGTCACCCAGATGATGTCTCACATTTCAACTTTCACTTTTAAACAAGCAAGCAAGCAAAAACTGACAACACAGTACTGTCATTCATGTTTTTGAGACACACTACATTGATCATGACAGCCAATAGATGTCTGCATTCACCTTTGGGATAACCAATCACACCCTGAGTCTTTAAGAGGGCAATGGCCCCCTAAAGAGCGAGGTATCAATAAAGTCGTAAGGTGGCCTCAGGTTGAGTGATTCGAGTGGGGAATAATGAGATTGTCCTTTAATGTGTTACTGACAGACTATTGGCTGAGCATCAGGAAATCGCTGATCACTGTGCAGGTTTGAAGGTACTTAGACTCATCTGTGCTCTTGATAAGACAAGGGTCAAAGCAAGAGAGACAGCGGTTAAAACCAAAACAGAAGCTATTAGAAAATACTCAGGCAGTAGCATTGGAGTCTGAGCTTTTAGAGTTTGTACAAAACACAGTGAGAAAAGCAGAAAGTACAATTCCAAATGCACAAAAAGTCTATCCTGATTCAGTTTCTTTGAAACTCCCAGACAAGCTGCTGTGATTCTGCTGACTCTTGCAGCTTCAAAAGTCCTTTAAAGTGTGTGTGATCTTACTGTGTATCCACACGTTCCTAATGTCTTATAAAAGAGAAACCCAGAGTTTGTACATCCTGGTTATTTAATATCTGCTTTGTTGTGCAAATATGTGTACATTTAATGTGTGAAATACACTGTTATATGTCTGTTGGTCTTATGTTTTGGTTTGTACATGAGTACCAGTGGGCTCAGTTTTAGCTGTTGTGTTAGAATTCATTTGAAGCTGTTTATGCTGCCTCGGTAAAGTTTGCTAGGACTTCTGAGTGAACTCAAGATATTCAGAGAAAGGCCCACTGCGGGAAATACATTGAGTCTGTATGAGAATGTGTATGTGTGTGTGTTAAGTCCACCATGATGTCAAGTTTTCTTTCAACTTAAAAACATCCCACACGCAGGTTGCTTGTTAGTGTGGAATAAGTGCACATGTGGCAAGCTCATATACATATAAGCATGAGTGATTATACTTTTCTGTGATCTATGGAGGGGTTGGGGGTTCTTCTATGAACCCAGCATACATACAGTACAGTCCTGTGTTTGTGTGTGTTTGTGCATGTCAATGGAGGAAATGAGAGTGTGAGATTGGCATGTAATTATCAGACTGTCAGCTCAGTGATACTCTGCAGGGTCATTCATCCTCTGTCTGTCATCACTCCACACCCTTCAGTAGCTATTCTGAGAGTTAGTATGTGTGTGTGGTGTGTGTGTGTATTTCTACATGATTGTCTGTTTGTGCGTGTGAGAGAGATACAAGCCTCTGCTTTACAATTCCAGTGAGAAAGTAGAAGGGGAAAACATTATGAATGGAGTCAATCATTGTCCCGAAGCTGCTTTTGTCATGCAGGAGGAAAAAACTTCTTCTGTGCTTAAATTTGTACTAAAAGTTAAATTGGACAAAGTCTGGGAAATCAAATTGCACTAAACAGGAAAATATTCAAAATCCTTAGAAAATGCCATCACTCTAACATGTATCTGAAATTATGAAACTTACCTTGTATATGAACTTTTTAAGGATCTAAACATGCAGGTAAATGGCGAGTTCACACTTTACGGACATCCACGTGAACGTCCAATCAGCTTACATCCACTTAGGTTAAGCTTTGTCCTTGGATACCTTTATGTTCATCTGGATTTTGTTTTAGGTCTTCTGGCTAAGACCAGCTCCTATAAATTGTTAAAGTAAAGTGGATGAAACTGGATGTAACCCAAAGCACCGTACGTTTTAGACAAATGAAAATAAAAAAAGGTTGCCAGAATGAATACCACCTTATTTGTATTTTTAAGCAGTGCATCAACCTCCAAAGGCTCCCATTACTTCAGCTCGCTTCCCAAAAGCAATCATTACAAATACGATTAGGTCAAAGGGTCAAAGAGTCTGTCATTGCTAATCACTTATTGATTTTATTAGTGAAGTTCTCTGAATATTTGTCCTCTTAAATTAAAAAATTGTTATAATTGTATAGATCTAATATTATATGGCAATTTTTACTTCTTCAGGCATTTTTGGATATCTGTTTCTCTCTTTTCTTCCTGCCTGCAGTGTACTTTCCAGTAAACACCATAAAATAAACAGTAAATCAGGTATGACACTCATGCAGCTTTTTATGCTGTACAGTAAATGTTAAAATGTATTTACATCAAGGCAGCTACATATTTTAGATTATTCCAAAGGTCACTAAATACACTGAAAGCATCTGGTTGTGCACTTCCCTTTCCTTACAGCAAAACCATCAGCGAAAATCTGCATTACAGGTTAGATAATATGTTCCTCTAACTCTTGTTTATGGTATTTGTGAGCTATATAAACGTACATGGCTTTTTAAATGTGGCTTGTGCTTCGCCATGCTTAATTATGTAAATGCAGATGGCTTTTTGCCAATCAGACTGGTTTGTGTTGTTATAAATAGCAGCACTTTTGTTGTGTGCTAGAGAGTTGCATTGCGATTGGAAGCGGGACCCATGGGACCTGACAAGGGACTCACGTCGCAGAAGTAGACAATAATGGTCAGAAATCCAGAGGGAGCATGCTCCACAGCACAATCCTGCACTGGGTTTTACTGCACGGAGAGTGATTAAGTGATCAACTGGAATGTGAAAAAGGAACAAAAAGTTGTTTGTAACTGATCTTATTAAAGGAGAACATCACTGTATCACTGTTGCATCCCTGTTGAGCTCATATAACACACATCTACCATGGAGAATCATTCATTCCATAGAAACTTTACAGTATCCATATGAAAGATGAGCATGGCATCTGTTCTGTCATAAGATTTATCCTATTATTGAAGGAACCATTGAGTATGACGAGAAATAAATATTTAACAATGAGAAAAGCAGTTTTTGACATCGCATCAGCATATTTATTACTTTTCAGCAGCTAAGAAGAGGTTTTATCTTTATGTCCTTAGGTCAATGTGCTGTCATGATTTATGAACAATGAAGAAGAATTAACATGACATTTTATTTATATTTTACAAATCACAACCAAAATGCAAACTTTTCTGGGCATCTTTATTCAGTCAGACATTCAATCACAAAATAGCTACTGTAGCTGCTCTGTACAATTAAGCACAAATGAGAAGCAGTCAGCTTTCTTTCTTTTAGCTCATCATTTATGGAGCTGGTGTATTAACTGGAGCTGCAAGTTTAGTCACACAAAGCAAAATTGTTTTTATGCTCAATGAACAGCAAAGTATAACTAAGCAGAAACACAGCAGCGGGTCAGTTGTTTAGCTGAACTGTCTGGAAGGCTGATTTAGTTTCTTATCATTTTGTGTTACTGGTTGAAAAATGTAGAAAAGTACTAAGACAGGTGGGGAATGGAGGGGGGTGAACAAGATGTTTTTAAACAAAAAAGGACAGAAATATAATGATTTGAAGCAGCAGAGCATTGCTGGAGAAACAAAGCTTCATGTTCTGACTTTCAGAAATCACACCATGTGGTTTATTTACTGCCACCGGTTTGTCATGATTTTGTAAAAACAAAAGCCTTCAGCATCTTTAGTTCAAAGCATCTGTTCATCATTTCACAAAGCTAACACCACCAATGCAGAACGACACTGATTGCAGAGCTCCTGAAATATTCTTTCCTTATTTTTCCCAAGTACCGTGTGACATAGACATATGGTGGTCCCCCTAATGGTCACTGTCATTTATTATTAGTGTCAATATTTCATAGAACATGACCTAACAAAAAAATGTAGGAGCCATGTAACACTTTTTATCTTATGTTGTGGTAAGTGTTCAGTTTTTTTTCATAGTTTTAAATCCCTGCTGCTGAATATTGGTGAAACATATTTTGGTTCCCCCTAAATATTACTAATTCAGCATTTATCCAGCATCCTGTCTCTCCTCTGAGCTCTGAGTCAGTCCATTGTTAACCATTGTCATTTTTTTGCTTTGTTACTTTGTTCTGTTTCCCCTAATTTCTTCTAAAAGTATCCTTTTGCTAAATTAGCTACTGTGTGCATCCAAACTGGCAAATCATTTTGCTATCCAGTCGCTTGTATACGGCATGATGCCACAAAGCAAGGTGCAGCTGTAGCATCATCACCCAGCTTTCATAACAATTCTGCTGCTCTCTCCAGGCCAAAGACTGCTGTGATGTCTTAATATTACTTTAATCTTCTAAGATGCAGCCTTTCAGTAATGTTAATTCAGATTATTTGTATTTGGTTTTTAACAGATAGAAGTCTCATATACTGTATGTGTAGCAGATGATGTGCAAATTCAACTAAATAAACTGAAAACTGGTGGAAAAGATAAAGAAACAATTCCTCAGCAGATGCATTCTTTATAAACTCTGTGGAATCTGACAGTGCATACAGGTCAATATCAACAGTAACACCACTACTACTCCTGTGTGTGTGTGTATACAGTGGAAACTAGTTCTAGTGGGGAAGGAGCCTGAATGGGTGCATGAATTTAAAAGGTTCTAGCTAGATATCGTTGAGCTCTGAACCAGTATCCTCAAGTATCTTTTTCACCAAATCTGTTCATAACTTTTATGGATCTTAATTAGCATATACTCGTGAAAGTCTGCATGTTCAAGTATTTCCATAAATCAGAGTCTATATCTCAAAATAAAACTTTTTTAAATCTTGAACATAAGAACATAAGCTGAGTTTCTCTCCACTGAGCCATTAACAAGAAAAACCTTTAGTAGGAATATACTAGCTTAGTGGACTGTACTAATTATCTGTTAAAGTGCTGTGTATGCCAAAATGATGGCAATCAATATCAAGCAAAGGGAGGGGGGAAGGCTTTGGCAGAGATAACTGTTGCTGCAAAGCAATAGACTGCAAAAATAACAGCATTATTTCCATCACTTCAGAGGACATCAGCTTCATTTTCTGGAGGTTTATCACAACCGTTGTTTGTTCCGACCTATACACCTTCATCCAAGACTATTGCTGAACTTTAAACCAAATCTTCACCTTGGAAATGATTTACAAGATGTGAGCCTGTAAACAGATGGATGCACACACACACACACAGAGAGAACGGGAGTGACAATGTTAATGGTGAAAGTGTCAGAGTAGAAGTGACTCCTTCCATTATAAACTATCACTATCATCAGCATCCATAGGCCACATACTGTGATTCATTATTGTAAGCATCCATTATAAATAATGCTGGGAAATGATGTCAGGAAAGAATAAAATAGTGTGAGAGCTGCAACTAATTAAACAGGTGAAGGAGAAAAAAGAAAGATGAAGGTCAGATGTGGAAAAATAGTCTTGCTCCTTTACTTGTGGTCTTTAACGTGATTCTGTTATCCTCCCTCCTCTTGCCTGTGTCTCATCTACTTCTCACTTAACACTCCTGCTGTAGTTGCTCTATATCATCTTACATCCCCTTCACCCTCCTCCCCCTCTCTGTATCTTCTCTTCTATTCTCTTTATGTCCTTTGCCTCCTCTCCTTGCTGTTCACCTCTGTTCAACTCTCCCTTCCTCATTGCCTCTCCTCTCTGTCTCATCTAATCTCCTTTCATTTCGTCTCTCCTTCTCCCCTCACCTCTCACTGCAATTAATGACAAGCTTGGCAGAGAGGTTTATGCCTGACTTCGGGATATTTTTAGTGAAATTAACTTTCTGTACTGGCAGATTACTGTGCTCATCTTAATGAATTTACCACACTGACATAAGCAACAGTAACACAAAGATTCATGTGAAGTGAAATACTGTAAGGTTTGGTGTTTTTTTCCAACCATTTGATTTTAAAGAACAATTAGGTGAAAAAAATTATTAATTATAAAATAAATGTGGATGGATGGATGGACGGATAGATGAATGGATGGATAGATGGATGGATAGATAGATAGATAGATAGATAGATAGATAGATAGATAGATAGATAGATAGATAGATAG
>JBAMHV010000004.1:17498734-17513961 GCA_037177535.1 Pseudomugil gertrudae | reverse complement strand
ATATATACACACATTCATTAATTATCCTTTCATCTCTCATGGCAATCCATATAGATATTAGTTTGTGTATACACAGCGTTTGATGAGTTTTTTATTTTTTTAATTGAGTTTAATTACTTGATATTTTTGTGTCTTTGTAATTGTGACTTTTGGAGCTGCTCCCTGTTTGTTTGGGGTTTTTTTGGATTTGTTTGGTACCATATTTGGTACCTTGGGGATTTGGCTGTCCCACTTTAAGTTGATTAGGAGTTTGTTATATTATTTTGTTGTTTTGAGCAGCTCTAAAAAAAAAAAAAACAACTTTGGTGGTTTTGGATCACTTGTTGTGTGTGTTGTCTTTGAAATCAATCAATTAATTTGCACATTTTACATCCACACACTGCTCATTTGTTACAATTTAAAACCCCTAGCAGAGCTGGTTGTAACATTATATATATATATATATATATAGATATAGATATATATAGATATATATATATCTATATATATATAGATATATATATATGTGTGTGTGTGTGTGTGTGTGTGTGTGTGTGTGTGTGCGCTGTTGTCTATTGTCCTGTGAAAACATAGCTGGTCTCTCAACATGTATTGTTCAACTGCACACTGTATCTAAAACACACATTTCCCAAGTAGTCGTTTACTACCAAGAGGAAGAAATGACCTTATTAAGGCTTAAATAACTTTTTGACAATGAGTACTAAAGTGGTTGCATGCTTCAATACTGCATGCTGGAAATGACTGTGCAGATACCTGCTGTTCAAATCTATCTGCGGCATGCAAGGAAAAGATGGAAAGGTCATAAAAAGCAAAGAGGGGAGGTGTGGGTGGAGGGCTCAACACATGCCTGCAGAACAAACAACTGATATCAAACCATTCAGATGCAGGTAGGATTCCCACAAAATCAAAAACACACTTTCACATAACTCCACAGCACCACTAGCAGCTACACACTGTTCCAACAAAAGGCTTCAAAAGCAGGTCTAAGGACAGGATCAAGAGATTCTCTGCATTAAGATGAAATAGCATCACAACACACTATCAAATAGGTCTCTTTCATGTCAGGAAGAAAAGGGAATAAGTTATTTCCCCGCATTGTACTTTTCAATTTTGGTAATAAAAGACACACGAGCTGCTCATCTTGCTTTTCGGTGTGAAAGATGTGTAAAGCTTTTGCACAGCAAACAAGTGGAGAAGTAATAAGCCAGAGCCACAGCGCTTGGATCAAGCTGCTTGTGTTTATCAAGCAATTCAGAGCTCACAGGTGGATTGCCATGGCTGTTTTTCTTTTTTATGTTGTGTGACAGGAAAATAATCCCTGTACTCCTTCATATACACATATCATTCATTGATATGTGCGTCCCACATGCACAGTCATTTTGAAGCTGTGTGCATCACTGTTCCCAATGAGATCACAGATATGAAAGGAGTTTATGGAAAACATAACATTACAAAAAAAAACAGCAGAGTCATGGCTTTCTGCAGCTGCTTAAAGGAACTGGAACAGATACTGGCTTATAGCCTCAACGAAAGGGTGTTTAGTGTAGAAACTGTTTACTTCTATGTGTTAGCTTGCTATTATTTTCCAGTTAGCACCACATTCACGATGCAGTTTGGACGCATCAGCTGCTTTCAACCACTGAATGATTATATAGGTCTCAAACACTTACCATATACATTATAATTTATCCAACGTGACTCAGATAAAACGCAGGTGTGTGATTTTTAGACCACCTCTGCCAAACGCCTGCTCGTCCTGTCTTCCCATTTGTGACAAAGTCCTGCCCTGCCTGCAGAAGCCTCACCCTGGTATTTTCCAGCTGAATGAACTTCTTCCCTCATTTTCATGTTGTTTCTGGTAACTTCAACAGATGGCTACAAATGACGTTGTTGCTCACTCAAACACTGTCTCAAATCTAAATACAGAAAAAGATTCGGATGGATGCTAGAATATGAAAATATACAGATGTAAATAAATCCCTGCTGTAGCATCAACAGAGCTGACAATTAAGCAGAAAGAAGAAGCAGAAGCAAAATGTCTTTGAAGAATATAGCTTTAGGCATGTGTTTAAGCTACCTGTTAGTTTACAACGTCTCTGTCAATTTACCAGATAAAATCAGGCTTCTGTCTGGCAGCCAGCCCAGGATGTTTGTGGTATTTTTTTTTTTTACAAACCTCCATCTTTTGGGTCAGGATGATGAAAGCTGCCAATTTTGTGGCTTATTCACATGTTTAGCAAGTCTGACCCCCTTTCTAGTTCTTCTTTTGTTTGTGTCTGTTTTAGGGCTCTGCTTTGTAATGCTCATTTGGACTGGCACTTTCTGTCTACCTCAAGCTTCCCCCAAAAAGAACTCAACTTGGACTTTCTCTGAGCATCCTACAGGCAGTTTTTTACATTCTGCTTGTCTACTTCTCTCTTTTTCCTGCTCTTTCCTTAGTTCCTCGCTCCTTCCCTCTCTGTCCTCTTTCTGCTGCTGCATTATCATCACTCCCTCTGTGGCTCTCAGAGGCGAAACACTGTCCTCCTCTTCATCACTCCATCTCTATCTATCCTCCGCTCTTTCACCTCTAAATTGCGGAGACTTTCAGTGACACGGACCTTGCCTCATTCTCATTCATTTCTCTAACAAAAGCTACAGTTTCTCTGTTTTTGTTTTGCTTTGTTTGTGTCCCACAGCCTCACTACTCACATTTTCACTCTTTTCACTTGCATCACCTGCTTGTTCAGAGAATACACTTAGGATTGAGAGACTTTTATTTCTAAGCAGAAATTAATTCTCATGATAGAAGCACACGTGCATTTGTCCTCCATTAGACCCAAGTCTTTGCACAGATTGCATTAAGGGATATTAATATTAATGTGGTGTTGTTTCTGTTGATTCCCTACAATGAGCTTTAAAAATGCTCCACCGGTTGCAGGTTTTTATTATATCGTGCACATCATACCTCGCTTTTCTCCAGGTACTGTTGCTTCCTGCAGCTGGACACAATTATAGTTTGCCTTTTAATGCAAACACTTGTCAACTGGGACTGAATAAGGGGTATAGTGCCTTGTGATTCTGAGCAGGGTAAGGTCGTTAGGAGGATTTCAATTCGACCAATGTGGGGAATTGTCAATCACACATTGCTGCATGTGTGTGCTTATTTAAAACATGCCCAAAGTGACTTCTACATGAACTGACATATGTACGCAACTGAGAGAAAATCCAATTACAATCGGTCTACTAGAGGAATGTTTAACTTCAGGTGAGAATGTAATCCAGTTCAATTAAAGGAGAGGTGTGACGTTTAAAGCTTGTTAATGTGTGCACGAGACATGCCAAGCATAGTTTTCATTTGCTCTGTTTCTGCAGTTTCACTTGCAAAGGAAATAATTGTGATTTTGTTAATCAGACTGGAACATAAATGTACTTATATCCTGTTTACACCCAGATGCACATGCACGCACAGATCAACAGTAGTTGTTTCTATGATTGCGAGCTCAGTGTGATAATTATCAAAAAGGTATTCCATATGTGTGGTGGATGTCAAGTTAGGAGATAACGTTGCACAGCTGCAACAGTTTGCCAGCTTGTCTGCAGAGAGCCTTGTCAGACCTTCAAATAGCGGCATATATATCACATATACCCCGACAGATACTCTCACAATAAAGATTTGAAAGGAACACCACACTAGATTTAATTTATTTCTGGACAATTTAAAAAAGAAATTTCCACGTTGAATATTTTCATCCCCCATACTAAACCGTATCTACGTATAATTTCTATTTCACCTCCTTTTTATTTTGCCCATGACTGAGCCTTTTTCACGTCCCTGAAATCAGTGCCCGGTCACCTTAGTGGTATATAGCACCACTCACCCTCTTCCACCTTGCTCTGTCGTTCCGCTCTATCCATCCCTACATCTTTCTTTTATTCCTCCTCTTCTCCTTGCCACTCTTGCTTCATTTGGCTCATGATGAGATGTCTCTGCTCTGTCCTTGAGTGGGCGAGAATCCCCTCTGACAAAAAGTGTTTGTGCGTGTGGAATCGCGGCATGTGTGTAATGTGATTGCATGTTCCTGCATGGAGCACTACATGCGCGCACGTGTCTGCGTGTGTGTTGGTATGTGTGTGGGCCAGGCTGGCCTGTAGAAGTGACAGACTTTAGGATTGTGCTGTCACAGCAGGTGAAGAGATGATTTACTTGTCAGGGGGCTGAGGGACAGGAAAGCAGATACAGCTAGCAGATAAATGTACTCTGCTGCTGTTGGGATACTGTAAAAGATGCTAGCCTATACTGCTGGGACATGCATGGAGCACAGCTTAAAAGAATATTGGTGCAGAGTGAGTTACAGCTTCATTGTCGTCCTGAAACATTGTTTGTTTCTGGTCATGATTCATTTCATGTCACTATCTCCACAGCACTTCCAGACGACCATTACTCAACTCTGATCATGTTGCCTGAAGCTGCTGTGTTATCAAACTATCAAATACGTGCTTCTGCTATATTTTAGCAACATTCATTTAAATCGGTTTGTTCATGCTTTTGCAAACATTCCTTTATTTTGCTGTATTGTGTGTAACTTTAGGCATCAAGTCACAGTACTCCAGCAAAAAACATTGATATCAACATCTTAAAAGCAGGGAGGCACCCATACTTACCACCCAGTATGGATTCCACCCAGCAAGAAGTGTTGGAGCCAGGCTTCAGTCTCCAAATTCCTTATCATCCTCTCAGTTCTACTGTGTAAAATATCCCCCAGAGGTAGGGTGAATGGTAGACTAGCTGGGCAGATTAGCTAAACTCAACCTCAGACCTGGTAGGAGAAGCTATTTGATGGTGTCTATATGTCACTTTTTTTCCAAATCTAGGGCATTTATCTCTGTCTTAATACAGTACATGATGAGTAATGCATGATACTGTGAAGCTTAAAAAAAGAAAACAACTTTTAACAAAGAAATGTAGCTAAAAAGTGAAGGAGTCACCAATCATGTCATTTGCATAAGCCACTGTTGCCATGGACTTTATAACCCAAATTCATCTCATGTGGGCTGAGTTTTATTTGACATTGGAGTGTTTTGATGACCCTTGCTTCCTCTTATACAAAACAAAACCCTTATGAGGCTGATTAAAATGTAATTTTTGTACCATGTTAAGAAAGCTTTATAGTAATGATGCTAACTACGACTGGTGCTAACAAAAATACTCAAATAAAACAGCTCACATTGCAGGCGAGGCCCAAAGACAGTTTCAGATCCTCTATTCTACTGCTAGGAAAAAACAAAGAAGCGGAAGACATATTTCTTAGTCCTGCTTTATTAGAGGGAACTACCACAGAAACTGGGACAGTACATAATCTGTCTTTCATTCTTGACCGCAGAACACTGGAGAGATGTACATATGAGACCACAAGCAAACAGGTAGAAACTAACTGATCTCAGTGAGGTTAACTTGGTACATGAAATTGTTTTTAACATCATGCAGTTGATGTGTCATTTTTACCCTTATTTAAAGTGATCAGCACATAATAAATAATCTGATTATATAGAATAGAACCAGTCAGTTTGCTTAAACTACACTGGGCTGGTCAGCTTATTGATTGTTGGCAGTGTAGATGCAGATTATCACTGCAGCTCAGAAATCATCTCAACATTTTATTAGACTTTAGTTTAGATGATGGTTTTAATCAGTCTTTCTTTTGGGACAAGATGCCTCCTAAAAAGTTGATTATTGGTCTGTTATCTACTGTCATTTCCAAGGTTTCTCCAAATAGAATGCATCCCAGGGCGCATTAAAATCGGCCTGCAACAGATGATAAATAAAATCCTCTAGAGTTGTAGTGAATATGAAACTTAATCTACTTAAAATGTTTTGGAGAATCACTGATTAGTCCACTGACTAAATTTCAGTGTTTTGTTTTAACAGAGGTGCATAAAGGTAGCGATATTTTCTATATTTTATTTGAAGGGTTTAAAAATACATATCACCGTGACTATTTTAAAGTTTGTTTGGCAGACCGTGCAAATAAATCAGCATTAATCCAAATGTGCGCCTGCAGCTAAAAATATTCACTTTCATTTACAGTCAGTGCCGGAAACGGGCCGCATCAGCTTCTTTGTTTAATCTACAGACGCAATAAAGCGGCAGTGATTTGTGTAAGTGACAAAAACACAGGTGATCATTAGCCTGTTATAGCTGGATCAGGGAATAATTACCAGGTCCTGATTGCCTTGTCATTGTTGCGTAATTCAATTTTGAACAAAAATGGTGTTGACAAAGCAAGTCATATTGCAATAATCTCCAAATGAAAATGTCAATTTAGGAGGGAGAATTAAATGAATGAGGCCAGTAATGAATGGGTGTCCCCGTTCAGCCTCCATTGTGTGCAGCACTGTCTTAACTTGTCATTGCTGGACAGAGAAGCATATCCTACAGCCACAATGATGAATATTATTATCCCGGCATGGTGGGATACACTTCTTACTAAAATCTTATATACCATATCTGATTGACAGTCCTGTAGCAGCACACTTAGAGCATAGTTTAAAAAATCATTTTAAGTCTTATCCATCCATCCTTTTTCTACTGCTTATTCCCTGAATGGGGTCGCGGTGAGGCTGGAGCCGATCCCAGCTGACATCGGGCGAGAGGCGGGGTACACCCTGGACAGGTCGCCAGTCCATCACAGGGTTTAAGTCTTAGGTGAGAAGCAAACTTATCTGCATTCGTCAAAAGTATAAACCTTTAAAGTATATGGTAAATGGACTTATACTTAGATAGCGCTTTTCCAGTCTTATTGACCGCTCAAAGCGCTTTACACTACATAGTCACATTCACCCATTCACACACACACTCACACCCCGATAGGCACATCGGGGGGCTAGTTGGGGTTCAGTGTCTTGCCCAGGGACACTTCAGCATGTAGTCAGGAGAAGCCTGGAATTGAACTCCCAACCTTCCAGTTGAAAGACAACTACTCTTCCACCTGAGCTACAGCTGCCGAAAATAAGACCTTTATGCCAAATTATTACCTATTGTATTGCTTCCAATTTTTATTATACTATATTTCATACAATGATAAAATCTACAGACTCCCCTTGCTGAAATTCAGTTACGTGTGCCCACCAGAGATTCAGCCTTACAGTAAATAAAAAGTGCAGTACCCTGTTGTGGTCTCAGTGTGCAGCTTCAAAACAGTTTTCAATGATCTCACTGTGTGCCTCTTCCAGGCTCATTGTGATGAAACTGGCCCAGCCACAATGTCCCTCGTGTCCTAAGCCTGTCAGTATATCATGAGAAAACCAACTGTGACATGCAAGGATGCAGGGTGGACTTAACTCCACAGTCCAGTGAGTCTGAATGAGTTGGGATTTAATGTTGTGGAAACAATAGTGGAAAACCACTATGATGAGTCAGGTATTTCTGGCTGCAGCAGTTGCTCTTTTAGCATGTAGTTGAACAGCTTGTGTTTCAAACAGTGAGTATTTTTTTTTCCTGATTTGTTTGCGACCAAAAGTCTGTTTTTTGTCTGGAACAATTCCACTTCAGGGTTTGTATTTCTTATTGCATACTTTTAACTGCAGTGGTTCTGCTTAGACCTTCATTTTAGCCTCTGTATAGTTTCCTTCCTCACTTATTTGTCACAGTGAAAACATTCCCCCAACCTTCCTTGCTGACTTTTAAGTCACTGTCAGTAGTAGCTGCCTCATTCCACTCTGTCTTGTTTCCCTCCCTCTAATTCATTTGCTACCTCTCAGTTTCTCCCCTCGCTGCACCTCCTCCTGCTCAGTTTACACAGGGAACTCATAGAGATCACTTCTGGAGTTAGGGGGCTCTTTTGACTTTCTTTAAGCAACAGAGGCAAGCAAGAAGCTGACAGGAGTAGCCAGCAGAGTGGTGTGGAAACCCGAGTGACCGGTCAAACATTTCCCACATGTGAGAATGTTGTCAGGACTGGCTCTTCTGCTGCTCGTCTGCCTCCACATGCGTGTGCAGGGGAAGCCGCGGTCACAGGTAGGCTCGCCTCTAATGGGTCCATGATGAGTTGCATGATGTGATGCGAGTTTGTTTGGGAGACTATGAACAGTGAAGTCATAGGATGAAAGAGAAATGTTCCCTGTTTCAGTGATTAAAGTTAGTCTTATGTAAGCAGCTACTGAAAAAGCATAGATGTAACAGCCATGTGGTTGTAAGCAACGCTGGGCAATGTCAGTAACTTGGAGCGTTGCTGTAACTCTGTGATCCTGTGGTCCATCTGCTGAGAGGAAGTATTTACAGTTTAGCTTTTTTCAGCGTGGCTTTGCTTGCTCTCTGAGCTGTTTATTTTTCCACTGCACATTCACCGGCTGCTTGTGGGATTATATTTCTCATCTATTGCAGGCTTGGAGACTCAAGCCTGTCCTGGGAGCATAAAGATGTACTTGGAACTCTATTAGGGATACACTGAGAATCTGAATTAACTGGTTGTCTTTTTGGGGCTCAGCTGGGCCACTGATGATCAGTATTTGCTAAAGATTAATGAAACAGATGTGAGGTAGCTTAAGTTAAGCGTATAAACTGTTATATGAAGAGCCAAAGAGCCATGTCATGGCTTTATAGGACTTTAACATAAACAAGTATGTCAAATTTATGTTAATAGTATAATCAGTACACATAATCGTGGCAAGTAACAACTTGAATTAAAAAAAAATGAGAATCATATTTTTATACCAGTAGCTAGAAATTCCTGTATTTATCCAGCTTTAAGAAACTGTAGCTCTTCAATAAAGACTAGCTTTGTTGTTGTGAACAATTTGTGCATCATTTTAGTTTATTTTGGAGGCTTGATGGAATATCAGTGCAAATAGAGAAACTTGATGCATCAGTCAGCATGGCCCCTGACGTTACTTTACTCACCATCTTGCAGGGCCAAGGCCCAGCGGGCGCTGTTCTGTCATCCTGCTCCCAAAACGATCCGTCCAAATCAGAGCAGTGATGTCAGGAGGAAACCTTAACATTGAGATCCACCAAGCTATTTGTGAGTGTTTTACAAGCACAGGAGCCTTTAACGAAGACGGAGTGGCATTTGCTCGGGGCTGTGATGGCTGGATGAGGCCTCTTTTTACTGTTGGGATCAAAGGTCTTGCCACTGTTGCTGACATTGCTCACAAAGCTGCAAACGCTTGTGCTTGTATCTTTGAGGGCAACAGGCAGATGACAGTCGACTAAAACTAACTTTGATTTATTTATTTATTTTAATAAGCTAGAATAAGTCATTACACCTTTAAAATATATTCTGATTCCACCCAGTTATTTTTTGTTCTCTGATTTTAATAGTTTTTTGGACCTGAAAACCAAAACCCAGGTTTGTCTTTGTGGTAATAGGTCATTCCTCTAGTTGGTGCACCCAGTAATAAGACCTGTCAACCACACACCTATCTATGAAGTCATGACATTAACCAATCAGACCTAAAGAATCAGGTCTGGCTTTGTCCTCTTAAAATAACCACATACATTTCTTGAAGGTGGCATTTGTCTCCAAAGTTCCAACATGAATCTTGGACACATGAGGTACTCCCATAGTTATGCAAGTCATTCATACCATGGACTCTGAGTCAGTCCCACACAATCACAAAACCCTTCTAATAGTTTGGTTGCTCTTCTTCTCATCGTTGGCTCATAGAACCTGATATCTTTAGGCTGAAACATAAACTTGTCTGGTTCCAGAACACATGGTTACTATCTTTCTGTCTATCCAGGAGAACGTCATTAGTGTCGCACGATGGCTTCAAGGTCACATGTATTAAGGAAAAGTTTCCAGCTTTGGAAAAGATGTTGCTTTCACTGTTAATCCTCGTACAGAGTTTGATACAAACTGTTTACTCACAAATCATCTTTGCATTGAAATATTGATGGATGCTTCTTTTATACCCAATTCTGGCACCCTGACCTTTCACCAGTTAATCTCCCCATTGTGGAATCTACCACAGTTAAACTATCTGAACGCAATGAAGCTGGTTAGTGAAAACATTGAAAATCATTTATTTAAAACTGTTAAATTAAAAAAAGGGTTTTGATGCATTACAAAAAACTGCCATTTTTTCCTTGAAATGTGTAAATGAACAAAACGAGGCGTAGTGGGTGTTTCAGGCACTTCATTAGTCAGGATGTCACATGGTAACTCAGCGGCAGTGTTACGTGCACAGACACAGATGTGTTTGAAGTGCTGACTGAAGTAAAAGCAGTGTCCTACGCCTACTCATTAAAACCAGTGACTGCTACACCGCATCCCAGCATGTGGGAAGCAGATGCTCGTAGCCGTGGTAACCGCAATGTGAACTGATTCTGTTGAATATTCATCTAAATCAAATCTTAAAACCTGCCATTACATGCATCTCAAAGAATTATTATTATCCCTCCTAATAAAAATGGGCTTAAATAAGCTTTTCCTTTACATTTAGGTTGTAGCGTGAAATATTCTCATCGGAGCTCCTTTTTAAAATGATTGTAAAATCTCAGTAATGTCATTTCCAGGCGTAGCATCACATCTCGTGGTTACGTCCACTGTAAGTTTTTTGTAGTTGAAATGATGTTGTACTCTCATCCTGGAAGCCAAGATCGGACTAGATAGCATTTCCAGATGATCTTGAGTGTCGCAGCTGAACTAATCGTGATAACTTTATTGGACACTCGCCAATGAACTTTACAACCGCTCTATGTATAAAGAGCAGAAGAAATCCCCAACATGCACATCAAACAGCCCCCTTTAACCTTATGCTCATAAATAGATTTTAAAATGCTGCTCTTCTTCCATCCAATAATAGTTTTACTTTTTTGTGGAAATCATTCTTATTGTAGCCATATTTCCCAGAGTTTTAGTATAAGATTGTGTTGAATAGTATAAATATCTGTATTATACAAGGACCTCCTAGGAACCAGAGGAGTGTAATTGTGGTGGTATGTAAAGAAACAGTGTAAACATGTTTTGAAGCAGTCCGTGTCTCGCAGTATTCTTTATTTCTCTTATTTTGTGGCTTGGAGAAAAGCTGAGTGGGAAACTGCCAAGGCACAGGTTATGAGGTTCTGTGAGAGTCCAATGTGGATTAAGACTAAAACCACTGCAACATCTCCAGACTAAGAAAACATGTTTTTATTCATAACCTCAGTTTCATTTTTTTTCATAGCATTTGGCTCTGCAACATGTAGCCATGGGAGTTATTGTGGTAAGACAGGAAGGTCTGAGAGACATGTCCAGCTGCTTCACACTGATCCCACAAATGTGAAATGTTTAAAAACTTTATTTTAAAACCTTGAAGAAGTCATCTCAAGTGAAAAGAAAGCAACTAATGTACTGCTTTTTTGTAAGTCTTTAGCATTTCTACTTTGTGAGATTTTGAAACTAAGAAACCAGAAATGGGCATCGAGATGAAATCCAGTGCTCAACATAGAATTCAGACGGATGGAGATTTTTCATTTAGAGCAAAATGAAGGGATCAGGTTTCAGTTTAAATGATATACCTTGTACATATGAGCCAGAACAGCTGCCCACATCTGGATGGTGCTGATGCAGCGGATGCAACAGGCCAAGTGATTTAGCCACAATGATCTGCTGCTCTAACGTACAACACTAGTTGATATCAGACGTGTTAAACACAGACTGATGCCTTCGCTGTTTCAGCTGTCTTTGGAGTTTTGAACTTTGTATTTTCTGTGAACATCAAGCTGAATTCTGAGACACCAGTGAACTGGCACACACTTTTATTCTGTCAATAATATACATTTCTAGGTGTTTTTGTCTCTTTTAATTCTATCCTAGAAAAAAATGTTTAAACAGATTAATCTTTTATAACTCAGTGTTACATTACTCTCAGTTCCATATGCAAAGCTGACCCAAAGCTCCCCAAACTAGAGTATCGGTTGGTCTCCTCAGCACCCACCTCGACTGTGCTGTCACCACGCTATGACTGGCTAAAGCTGTGTCACTTCACCTGTGATTGGCCTAATCATATGCTGTCCAGATGGAGACTATTTAGGCTGCTGATGAACATTCAGAGCAGCTGGGTGTTCTTGGCTCAGGCTGCCTCATTTGTCTTAGATGTCCTTTTCACTAGTGAGCTAGGGATTTGTCATTCTTCATCATCTCATATGTACGGTACCTCGTGGTCTCCTAAGCTGATGGAAATGGACATAGATGACTTAAGTTTTAATGTAGTGTTTTGTTCAAGTGAAAAACAGCTATGCTTTCCCGGAGTACACGTTAAAGTTAAAATACGGCATGAATGAGACTGAAATGGGGATATAAAAGTCTGGAAATCGGGATTGATCCGTGCGGCAGACCCCAGCCAAAAGTCACGTTTATTTGTAAAGCACATTTAAAAAACTACCTCAACTGAACAATGTGCTGTAGAACACAAAGCAGATAAAATCCCTAAATTAACATTGGATTGATTCCTTATCACAGCAAACATGGGAGATGAAATTTCCACTCTGAAATTCCCTTCAGCCCCTTGTTCCTGCACTGAAAATGAAAGATTCCCTTAATGACCCTACGCCCTGGAAAGGGTCCTGAGGTTACAGAAATGTATTGATAAATTACCAATGTATTTACAAATAAGAATATGATCACAATGAACTTTAATTTCCAAACACACATGGTTACAGCTGTACAGCTACTTGCAGTGAGGCAGGATCCAGGATGGGAGGCCTCAGACTCCTTTGTCTCCTGTGGTGTCAACAGGACCCTGGTAGTTTGACATCAGACAACACACGGCCCACAGCTGGCTGATCCATCCTACCATCGAGAGTGGAACAAGCCCGTCCCAAATGTGGTATCCCTTCACCCTGCATACGGCCCTCTCCACTAAAGGGTTGAGCTGGGTGAACTTCTTTAGTGGCGGGATGATGGGTTTTACCCCCACCTCTGACAGCATCCTCTCCACCCGGAAACCCTTGCCAACCATTATCTCATCCCCTGGCTGGAGTAGCTGTAGAAGCTGGGAGTTCTTTGTTATTTCAATGTCTGAGGCAGAGCCAGGGTACAATGTGGAAACAAATGTGATGGCACCACATGGAGCCACACCAATCAGACCTTTGAAGGTGGTGTGGTTTTTGTAGCTTGAAGAGGTCTCCAACTGTACTGAGAGGGATGGTGTCGTTTCACAGTGGACCTCTGTGCAGTCTATGATGACTCGGAGATGAGGATAATGGAGCCTGATGTCATTGGGCATCGTGGCCTGTACCTGCTCTCTTGTCATCCACGTTGGTAGTGATCCCAAAACCTGGTAGAGATATCTGCCCCACGTTAGGACGATGCGACTAACGGCTGATACACTGACCTCAAAGAGAAATGACAAGATCCTCTCCTGAAGTCCAGCTGCAACACGACAGAGGAACAGGAAGAGTTCATCTACCAGTTCAAGATTTTCCTTTGGGCTCGCCATCACTTGGGCTGCCAGCTGTGCTTTAGACCAATAGACGAGATTTGATGCAGAGGGGTAAACAGAGTCCCAAAACGCAGCAAACACCTTCTTGGAGCTGAATCTGGTGTAATAGCGGTAGTCCTCATCGGTGACACACAACTTAAAAATCACCAGCTGCTGATTCTTTGGTGTTAGCTGTGGGATTTCATGTCCCAGCATCATGCCTTGCACCTTCACCTGCTGAATCCTCCCAGCAGCTGTGTCCATTATACCTTAAAAAAAAAGCATACATCTTATTAGTATCACTGATCTATTTTTGCAGTCTTCTCATAAACACAAGCCATGTAGTGAACACTGCAAACATGTGGAAGAAGGTGCTTTGGTCTGATCAGACCACAATGGAACTTTTTGGCCTAAATGCAAAGCGCCGTGTGTGGCGGAAAGCTACTGCTGCTTACCACCCTGAACACAGCAACCCAACTGTAAAACACGGGGGTGGCAGAATCATGATGCGGGGAGGTTTTTCTTCAGTAGGGACAGGAAAGCTGGTGGGAAGATGGATGGGGCTAAAGACTTGAGACTGAGAAGGAGATTAATCCTTCAGTAGGACAGTGATCTGAGCTACAACAGGATGGTTTAGATCTGGGATGGTTTAGATCTCCTGCAAGTGTTTGGAGTTGCCCTGCTGTGTTACACGGGACTCAATTCAATGGATAATTATCAAACTAGTGCAGAGTTTAATGTCTCTGCACACGTCTGATGTGTGTCATTGTTTCATATCAGAGAACTCTCAAAACTTGCAGGACTGGAGTTGCCTACCCCTGGTTTAGTGTTAAAATGGCCCAGTCAAAGTCCAGACCCTAAACCCATTGAGCTTCTGTGGCAAGACTGAAAATGAAAATAGTTGTTCACAGATGCTCTCCACCCAAACTGGTTGAGCTTTTTGCAAAGAACAACAAATGTCAGTATCTAGATGTGCAAAGCATTTGGAAACATACCCTAAAAGACTTGCAGCTGTAATTGCAGCAAAAGGTGTTTCTACAAAGCATTGGCACACAAGGGCCGAATGCAATGCCAGATACCAAACCATAGATCATTTCTGCTCCACTTTAATATTAGGTTCTACTTTGTGTTTGACAATCACATCAAACCTCAATATAAAAATGTATGTTTGTGGCTGGAAGGTGGCAAAAGGTGGAAAGATTCAGGGGGTATAAAGACCTCTACAAGGCACTGCATTTTGACAGCTTGAAGAGCGTTACTATACGATCTACACGTATCTGTCTTTTCTTTGAGAAGGTAGGAACAGGCTTCATTTATAAACACTGACCAGAAGAGAGATGGTAGGTGTAGTCAGGTTCTTTTAGCATTGCATGCTGATGAGAAACTTTCTCTGTGCTGCTCTCTGGAATAAGCATCTTGGTGTCATCTGCAAGGCGTTGTGAATCCCGAGCGTGGAAGTCTTTTCCTACAACAACAAATGTGTTGATTGTTATCTTGCAATTTCTTACAATTTTCATATTACACACGCACGCACACACACACACACACACACACTTTAAATTGGCTTAGGCAACATTTGCAGTGTTATAGTATCTCACATTTTAGAAAATTTTTGATCTTTTTATGTGACAACACTGTATTAAAGTATAGTTTAATACAAAGGGGAACTTGCCTTGTTGCAACAGTAAGCAAAAACACAGGTGATACAAAAAATACTCGCACCTGAATAATATGTACAGTATATAAAGTATAAGCTGACATGTTAGGTGAGGGGGGGGGGGGGGGGGGGGGGGGGGGGGGGGGGGGGGGGGGGGGGGGGGGGGGGGGGGGGGGGGGGGGGGGGG
>JBAMHV010000004.1:17460117-17472476 GCA_037177535.1 Pseudomugil gertrudae | reverse complement strand
CCTGTGATGGACTGGCAACCTGTCCAGGGTGTACCCCGCCTCTCACCCGTTGTGAGCTGGGATTGGCTCCAGCCCCCTTGCGACCCCGTTAAGGGAAAAAAGCGGTAGAAAATGGATGGAGAAAAAAATGGAATAAACATACTATAAATGGTCTGATTTCAGGTTGTGCAGGGAACAGATTTATTTTCATTCTTGCTGTTTATGTGTCAGTGTGTGAAATTAGAATGACCAAACTTAGGTATAGTGCATTCATGTTTGTAAATGTGTGTCAGAATCCTCTATTTAATTCCAGGCACCATATTGAGTTTGATTTTAGCAAAGTAGCATTGCTGTCTGTTTTCCCCTTTTGTGCTGTGCTCAAACTGTTCCCACTGTCACCATCTTGCATGGATGATTCTTTTCTTTTACTGCTTCATTAGCTTTTTTTTTCTACATCACAGCCTTTGTTATTCTCTGACTTCTTGTCAAAATACCTTCAGCTGGAATATATATTCTCCTCTAGTTTTCCACCTCGCTGTGTTATCTTATGCATGCACATATGCCAGAGCTGAGTTGTAGGTGATGCTGTGTGTGTGTGTGTGTGTGTTTTTCATGGGTGAAGAGAGATGAATATTGTGCCCAATCACTTCCTTCCCACCAGTTAAACTCCAATTGTGTCTAAAAAAGCAATACTTTGCACAAGGAAGTGTTTCAGGGTCCTCCCAGTAAATTCAGGGGTGATTTGTTTTGATTTCGCTCATTAACCGTAGTTATCTGAATTATTGATGCACTCATGTCAACCCTGCTTTCTCAGTGACTGATGGCCTGTGTTCCTGTCATTTTCTTTATGTTATTCCTCCCTTTCCTCCACCTTTTCTCCTCCCCTTTTGATCACATCTGTAGGAAATTTTATGAGTGGCAAAAGGATTTCCATCTCATGCACCCCTGACTCCCAAGTATGCCAGTTTCACATTGTTTTTGTGGCCTGTGACATTTTGGTAATTATGTGGCCACAGGAAATTATTCCTCTCCTCCATGTTCTTTAGGCTTTTCTCGTCCTTGCCTCCTAACTGTTGTTATTTTCCTGGCATTTCTAGCTAATATCTTGGCGAGTCTTGTAAAATCAGAAAGGGTTCAGGGCATTTTTTTTGGTTTTTCTAAACAATGATTTCTCAATGTCATTAATCACAGATGAAGGCACCCTTTGTTTTTTTTAATGTATTTTCCCAATAATTATTTAGTTTATGAGGCAATATTTCACCAACTGTTTAGTAAAACTTGCATTGCTTTCTTTTAAAGTATTTGTGTTACCAATCGTTTGCACATTATCTATTAATGCTTTTTGGTTTTGGGTTAGCATTATATAAAGTTGTGCTCATAAGTTTACATACACAAAAAGTCTTCTGTCACTCATGGTTAATGCTGGAGTGAAGCCATTTATTATCAAACAGTGTTTACACATTTTAGATAATAATGACAACAGAAACTACACATATGACCCTCATCAATGTAATATTGATAGATCTAAGAAAATATAGTCAAAATACTGCAGGTTTTTAAATAACTTCAAAGCTCTATTGGCTCATGCAACTATAGTCTTCTCAGACTGTTGAAGTTTCTTCTCAAATAGAAACTTAAACCAGTACGCAATGTGCTTGTTAACAAAAAGGTTCTAATCACAATATTTAAGCACTGATCAAGTAAACAGAACAAATTAGTTGAGACAATGAAGATGTTGGTAAATAGTGTTTTTGATTCCTATTTTGTAAAAGGCTAAGGGAAAAGTCCACATGTCCTACAGGAACCTGGTCCATAAAAATGTACTTTGCAACAGTCCTGTGATGCTGTGGTGTGCCTGGTGAGTTGGTGTCCGTTGTTGCATGTTTGATGAGGCCTTTGTGGTCTCTCAGCCGGGGACTAAAAGAGATTGTCAGATATGAACAAGTTGTATAATCCTGGCAGCATGGCTATATTATTAAACACAGTTTAAATCTGTGTGGTCATTTAATATTATTCCATTTATTTAAGAGAAATTTACATTTCCAAGCATTTAAAACAATTGATGTGAGCAAGATTACATTGACTATTAGTTCTGAATATCTGTTCCGATTAATTTTCAATTAATTTACTAGCCCTACAAAGTCCAAACAATAATGTCACTGTTGAGATTTTCTATCAGAACTCGAGCAGGAGTCTGTTTTTGCTGCTGCTAAGTTGAAAATGTATCTCCATTATAAACAACAATGGCTCCATCATGGTGCTGCTTCGGGGAGACGGGCTGCCGGCTTCATTGCCTGTTCAGACTTGTTATAAGCTGCTGATTCATTTCACAAACCTGTAGTTGCAAAAGTGGCAGTTAAGTATCTATACTTTGTTAATTAACATCTAACTAGATATTAATATTGATTAGTGTCTGAGTTTACTTTTTTTCAAGAGAACAACTCTATCATAAAGTAATCCAATGGGTTACTGATTTAGCATGAGCAGAGACATGATGCTGATATTGATAAGTCAACAACCAGAAAAATCACTTGGTTTTTTTCACATATTGCTTATTTTGGACAAACATGAGTGTAATGGGTCCTTATCACTTAACCAACATAAATGACATCATTTTCCAAGGTATTTTGTAATCATTTTAAATTGTAAATGGTTTTAAAAAAAATTTTTGGCCATGTTGCTTGGATTTGAATGAATGAAAAATACTTTATTGATCCCAGAGGTAAATGACTTGTTATAAGCTGCTAATTCAAATTTAGCTTGATCTTTGCTTCATGTCTAAGTTTACTTTATATGTGTGTACTCAATTGGACGTAGTTACTGCTGTGTTGTTTCACACAAACCTATCGGAGGCTTTTTGAGAGTTTTTCTTAATTATAAATGTGTTGGTGCTATTTTTTTATTATAACTACTTTATTTATTTTTTCTTGAGAAGCTAGGTGTGATGTGGGCATGGTGGGTGAGGTGATGAAGTAGTTTGTTAGATCGTGGCTTCAGGGTTAAAGGGCTATTTTTCTAAGGGCTCTGTAATCGACTGTTGGTATTACTTGGACAAACAGATGTGTTTGACATGTCAGTGACTGACACACATCCAGACAGAAGACAGAACATGAGTTTTTAGGAAAATCAGGAACTATGAGAAACTATTGCCAACAGGAAGATCTTTTGAATATTTTTGGATTAGGTCATTTCTTACTCTTAATAGCTACTGTTCCTTTTATGTAATCATCAGTCCTTGCATTTCTTTCCTGGTTGTTATCTTCACATGGGAATGTTGTCATAGAAGTCTTCTTTCCTCTTCCTACAGCCTTATCATCTTTTTTTTCTCTCACAACTCTCTTCTCATTCCATTTGTCATTCTTTTTATCCCTTCTCTGCATCTGCGCCCCTACGCTCTCCTCCCTGTGTGCACTGCTCTCATCCCTCATTGTGGCTGGTGTGGTTGTATAGCCAGTATGCAGTGGTATATCATCACATTGGGTGTGTGTGTGAGAGATTGTGTTTATGTCTGTGTTTTTGAAATGTGTGTCTGACTTGTGCTTGATAAGGTGTCACACTCTCGTCCTTACAGACAGACCAATTTCAAAATAATAGTTCAAAGGCAACACACTCGCATAGCAGGTCATTTAGACATATGCAAGTAGTGCACACACACACACACAGGCCAATCTAGATTGTTAGATTACATGGCTTTTGTTAATGCAGTAAATGTGTTGTGTTTTATGTTAAATTTAGCTTATCAGTTATCTGAATATTCCTTATAATTAACTCTTTTTTTTCCTTTAATTCTAGAAAACTCTAAATATTGTTTGCACCTGTTGTGTATGTAAGAGATCTCCATAGACACCACAACAGTTTAAAGATAAATGGACTCAAGAAAATTTCAGTTTTGAACTTCTGGTTTGCCCTATGTGACCCATGAGCAATAAGCTATTCTTGCTTAGAAATAATGAAACTAGTCATGAATTATTGAATTATGCTAACCCAGCCTTAGAAAGCATTTATTTGTCTAAGAAATGTCAGCAAATCTCCATGATACATCCCTCTGGCAATTCTGCTGCTTATCATTTTCAGTCATACCTGAAAGTGTTTGGAGCAATACAATACATGCAACTAGATGCTGATGTGTGTGTGTGTGTGTGTGTGGGTTAGTGGCTAAGTAGTGGGAGGTGATCATCAGCGTAAATGAATTAATCTGAAAGTGGGAATAGGAAAAAGACAGAAAAGTGCACATTTCACTTGGTTTGAAATTTATTAGGAGCTGCAGATCTGTCAGAGCTCACACTTCTAACTTTTCAGTTATTTATAACCTAAAATTTGACTAAAAATGGACACACACTGGCACAAAATAATACCTTAATGTGATGAACTGAAGCCGTTTAGCATAAAGCTGTGGTCAGGATAAATGCTAAATGCCATCAAGTGTCAGACTTCGTCCCTTTCATTCATCTTTTCATTTTTCTGCTTCCGTCCCTCCTCTTGAAATTCTTCTTTTACTATTTATTTCTTTTTAAAAGTCCTTTTCTGTGACAATATTTGCATTACCACTTAATGAACAAGGGGATTAGGGGGTTTACAAGCATCCATCCATCTCTTATCCAATTCAAGGTAGCTGGAGCCTCACCCAGCAGGCATTCAGGCAAAAGGCGGGTGCACCCTGGACAGGTATGCAGTCCATCACAGGAACTTCACAGAGAGACAAACAAACACTCACATTCATTCCTATAGAGAATTTAGAACAATCAATGAACCTAACATGTCTTTGGAAGGAAGCGGAGTATCAGGAGAGAACCCCTGCTAACACAGGGAGAACATGCAAACTCACACAGAAAGGTCCCTGTTCGGACTCGCTTTGCGCTTCTCATGGAGTATGTAACAACTTTAAGAGAATGGTCACTGTGCTGTGACTTACAGATCATGTCTAAAGATGGAATGATTGTGCCAGAAACTGGTGGTTACCACTTTCCCAGCTGTTCATATTATTGACCAGCCAAATAAACCCAACGTCTGAGCTCAGAGCATGATCTGTTTAGCACAACTAGCTTTACAGCCCGTAAAACAACAGTAGCTTTCTGGCTTAAAAAATACACTTTACTAATTCTCAAATTCTGAATTTCCTTCAGAAACTTAAACAGTGAGTAAAATTTCTATCTTTTAAACTGACTTAAAATAAAACATTTTAGACATTTTATTTATTGTCTTTGCATTAAGAACAGAAATCTTGACAAAAACAAGGCTGTCAGGAGAAGTCTTAATATTTGTCTTCTTAACCTGTTACTCAATTTTCAAAGTAATCAAAGGTTATTTGCATCTTTTAAGCCAGGGGTGCCCAAGTCTGGTCCTTGATCTACCATCCTGCCACTTTTAGATGCAACTCTCCAACACAGCTGCATAACGACTCATTAGCAGGCCTATGCAGCACTGGATGACATGCAGAAGAGGGAACCAGCTCTTTGATTCAGGTGTGTTGGAGAAAGGTTGCATCAAAATGTTGCAGGATGGTAGATCTCAAGGACTGGACTTGGGCCTTTACATTTCCTTTATCAGCACATTTCATATGGACTTTGCTGGTCTGTTCCCCTCAGCTGCAGTTCTATTTAAGAATAAGTATTCTGCATTTATCTTGCATACCTAATTCCCATGTACGCCAATTTCTTGAATAGAAAAAGGAAGACCTAGATAGAATAAAAACAGTAACAGAAATGCAAAGTACGGTAAGAGTTTGAATAATGGATCATGCCAAATATCTATTTTTTAAAAAAAGCACATACTTCCATGTCTATATTTTCATAAAATTGTGTAAATGTTTCTGAAAAAGAAATCACTAGTCCTTGTAGCTGTATGAATAGAATCTACCCGCATTAAATATATTTTAAAGTAAGCCATTATAATGTGGGTAGTCTTAATAAATGCCTTGTAATATTTTTGGCCATAGTTTTGAGAATTGCTCTCAAACCTGCAGTATGTGCATGTGTAATTGGTCTTTTGAGACTGAATAAGACTGCTTAGCTAAGCAGATGCAAATAACAAATGTGAATAGCTTATGAGGCCAATTAGGAACACATTATCCTCATAGTTATTAAGCATTAATACTAGCGTTTGCCTCCAAAGGCTAATGAGGTAGCATTATAGGGCAATTACACTTGTTTGGCCAATATGCTTGTGTGCGCATTGTGCTCTCGACCCTTGCTTTGACTATTGAAATTGAGCACTGCTGGAATACCGACATGGTTTGCAAGTTGGACTGAAGTATGAAGTTAGAGGACAGGGGTAGAAGAGTAAACGCTAGCTTTAGAGGTATAAAGGTCACACAGTACACCTGGGAAGCAGAGAAGAGACAGACAACCGATACGGTTGTCAGACAGACTTGCCTCTTCGTAACCTTTATTATACCCATGCCCCTCACTTCCATATTTTTAGTGTGTTTTGCCTTGCATATTAAACTAAATATTTTTTGTTATATCTCTGGAAATAGTTTGAGTCACTGTATTTAAGTAGTTGTATCAACTTGTCCACCAACTGGCTGCTCGCTTCAAGCAACCCTTTCTGTCCTTTCCACTGTCTGTGTTTAAAGATCATAAAATTATGTTTTGCTGCAGAAAAAAACAAAACAAATTACAGTTGCATGATACGGCTGGGCATTTATTTATTTTTTTATTAGGATGCACAAAGAATATATCAATATTTGCAACCTAATAATGCTCTTGAATTTCTCCCCACTAAATTAAATGTCTTTCAACGCTATAGTGTCATTTGTAGTACTGAATCAGCATTCTGTCCTTATTGGTGCACAAAGATTTTTTTTACATTGAACCCTCTTTTTGCCAGAATTATAAGGTGGTTTCAGAAAAGCATCCTCCAGTGCTCACAGTGTTGCAAAAAGGAGCTCATGGAGCGAGACAACAGTACTCTCTTTCAAACATGCACGACTTTCCATTTATGTGATGGCAAATAAACATTTTGCCTTTAAACATCAGTGAGCATCCTGGTGACAGAAGAACTGTGACATTGGAGAAGAAAAACAACTCTAGTGTTATGCCGTTTACTCTGCTTGATGCAGCCCTCAGCTTAATAGTGTATTTAACATAAATCTTAAAGCAGCACTACTGAACTTTGATAAATTTCCACACTTTTGCACTCTCTAAGAAGCTGGAGTCTTGTGTTATCACTTGTTATTGGGTTTGTTTGCTGAATCAGCCATGATGCATACTCAAAAAGGCCAGCGTGAGAGGCAGTGCCGTACAGCACAATGCAGCTGTCACACGATGCCCCTGGCTGGAACACAGAGTTGTGATGTGCAGATTTTCAGTCCAAGGTTTATGCAGGACAATGTCAGCCTCAGGAATGTGAATAATGGATGTAAGCGTGCCTTCAAAACGACTCAGAGTTAGATATTTTAAGTATGTAAACGTATACCATATTGTTTACAGTACACATGAAGTATTGTGACTGTTGTAGTTATGTGTATATGTGAGTAATAAAATGGTGTCAAAGCCTGCATTTAACCCTAACCCTGAATACAATGGGAATGTAACTATTTGTTACTTGGAACAAATATGTGGCATGTGACTTAATTTGGATACTGTAGACATTGTTAGAAGTTTGATGTGAAAAAATTCTTTTTTTGAGCTCCACATCTTGCTTTTTTCCCATGTTTGCTGGCAGATGCAACACAGCATAACAACCGAATGTGACTAGAGGTGGTTTGAGTGTGGAGGGCTTTTTCAAGCAACACTTTTTTTCTGAAAATTGTAGCAAATCTGATGTTGGCCATGATCCACATCACTTGTAACACTTCCTTTCTCATCTAATAAGCTCACTTTTGGTGTTGTTGCCTTTGTTATCACACACCTATGTTTAAATGCTCCTGTCATTGTGAACATTATGGATACATTACAAACCTCACAATGACATAATTATTTAACAGTTTCAGTAATTAACAGGGATTATTAACACAAATATGGAGTTCTGTTGCAATTTTTCATATTTAGTTTAGTATTTTTTAATGCGGTACAACTCATGTAAGAGAGAAATCATTTACAATTATCTCAAGTGTTTAAAATGTAGATATTTATCAACTGTGAGATGTATCGCAACACAGAAATGTCTGCACTGATTAGGTAGAAAGACTTAAAATTCCAGCCTGAAATTTCAGACTTGTTTGAACAATGAATGTGCAGTTACATTACACACACCTTTTGGATTTAGGTGCAAAACTCTTGGACTCTTTGCGTAAAACATGAACAAGATAAGAGTAGTGTCAAAATCAGCCTCTCCAAGATTAAATACTTGGTAATTCACCAAATCCTCGAATGTTTTTTTCCACCGTCATAATTTCTGCAACCCAAACAAATACACAAACAAAACATACATAGTGAACCTAAGTTATTATCTATTCTCTCCACCCCAAATGATTTGCTTATTTTATGAGAGAAAGAGACTAAATCTGTCAGTTTTGATCAGTTGCAGTTATGGGGTCAGTTTGAGTTAAAGTACAAACTCCTGTCACAAAGTAAAGACTGTCCCTGTTCTGTACGCCAAAGCTACCTTTCCCCCCCAGACTTCCGCATATATTTAAGTTGGCTTGGCTGGATTTTTTTAGTCTTTTTGGCCAGATATTTAACATGCTCTTCAGCATTTGAATCGTGTCTCTTTTTGTTTCTGGTACACTTTGAGTGGGTCTGGTGGTAATGACATCCATTCATCACTCAAAAACACACCCACTGATTTTGGTAGAGCAATTCTCTCAACAAATTCTCCTGAGTTTTCTTTCTTTTTCAAGATGGATGAAAGGGAGACGATCATCTTTGTTTTTTTTTCTTCTTTTTTGTTGGTCTAACTTTTAAACCAGCCACAGCCGAATCTGCCAAGCTGAGTGCTTTTGATTCAGTTCACTTATTTTCATTTATAATACCATTTCACAACAAACATCGGTTCAAGGAACATTCAGGAGATGGTACAGTTTGATTTTAAGTTAAAAGATAGGAGAAAACTTTATTTTTGAAGGCACTTTTGAATAATTTAACCAGTAAATACATCCACAACACATAAAAGAAGAATGCATTGATGAATGCTTTGTGTGCACACTAAATGTGATCGTGAACAACCTGAGTTTTAAAACTGGGTGATTATTCAAAACCTTATAGTTCATTTTGCCTAAAGGAGGAAATTTCCCATTCTTTTTTCTTTTATGATTTCTTTTCTCTTTTTTTCAATTTCAGATTGTGAGAAAAGTAAACTGAAGTAAAAATAATAAGACACAGAGTGACCTTTATAGCAACATATCCCCTATGTTGTGAAAACTGTTAAAGAGATGTAGGAGTTTGTGTATTTACTTTGTCTTTTCCCTTTAATTTGAATAGTTTTATTTTCTACCTCATTGACAGATAGATTCAACTTTAGCTGAACATTTCTTTGTGTTTTTAATCAACATTGCACTTTTAAAATAAAACAATGAAAATAGAAGGTAGTTTTCAGAGGGTGTTGACTTGGCTCAATCACCTATATTTAGCAAGATGTCGTCATTCAGTTTTACAAAATCTTAATGCATCTTTGGAAGTGTGAGAAGGGAGCCCAAAATACACTAAATGTAAATTATTAGATATTTTTACAAGTCCTCTATTATTACTTGTTTAGTAAGGTGTCTTTTTCTTTTATTCTGTGATTGTTTTCTTCACGTTTAAAATAAAATGCATTTTCTGCTCCTTTTACTTCCCTTTAACTATATTAGATGTAGTATAGTGACCATTTATTTGGTTGTGTGGGTGCATGGACTCTATTTAGGCTTACAGATAAACTTGTTTTGTCCGTCAGTAGTTTTTATTAAAAGCATGCCAAATAAACACTAAAAATAGCTTTTTGTTTCTGTATTAAGCTTTTCATTCTTTCTAACATAATGTAAATACTAAAGCAGATAACCTTACTCCTGTTTTGCTATGTGGACAGCGATGAGGACTGAGGATTAAATGGAATCAGAGCTACATCTGTTGGACAAAAGGACATCATTCTGTGTGATGTTACGCAACTCCAACACTTAACATCATTTAATGTTTTATGAAAAATTAAGAATGATTTTTCTGAAAAGGACTAAAATCGGCTCATTCTGTCAGTAAAGATTGTATTATTATTAATATTTTTATTATTAATAATAATAATAATAATAATAATAATCATAATACACTCCTCAGGGCATTCAAGGTCCTTTCACAGGAGTTAAAATGCAACACTTTCAAAACCTCAATCAACAATCAGTTGAAAAACAAAACACAAAAAACATTCTTTAGAAACCTCCTAATATAAAGTAATTTTAGACCATCAAACCCAAGAGGCCACTCTCAAAATATGTTTTTGCTCAGGATAGAGCAATCAAAGATGTGTTTGGGAAGTGAGTTTCACAGAAGCAGCAATTGAGGAGGCTAATCTTCCCCAGGTTTTGTACTTGCTCATGACTGGAATAGAAAAAAGGTTGGTATAATGATCACAGTTTCCTCCAGGAGTTTTTTTAATTTAAATAATTTTTTCTGGGGTTTCATTAGGTTGAAATAAGCCACACATCATTTCTTAATAAGAGAGTAACTTATTTAAACTGGATTAATTTTGTTCATGTTTTCCAAAATAATATTAAAAACCTGAAGTAAACCAAAGACAAGGCCTGCAGCTGCTTCATACTTTATCAAAACTAACTAGCAAACCTAACTTTGCTAGTTAAATTGTTAAACTGCTTCACAGGTTTGCATGTATTTATGACAACATCTCTTCAGCTTTCATATTGCCTGCTGGAAAACGTCAGCACAATATTTTCTCTTTCCTTCTTAGCTGAACAATGTTTTACACCAAAACCTTGGCTCGGGACACATTTCAAGTGCCATCTTGCTTTTTTGTGTTACCAGTCTCACATATAGCCCAAATTGGAGACATGTTAGTGTTGCAAACACAGCTCGTTCCCCATCAGACTTGCCCGTCCAGATGTAGATAGTGATGAGTATGAATTACAAGCTGAGTAAAAAACATCACCATGTATTATTATTTAGTTATACACGTTTTAATGGACATATTTCGTAAACTATTCTGCATCAATATATTTTGTTGGGCTTGTGCAATACTTGCATAATGTTTCAACCATGAAGGCTCTCTGTGGGTTTTTGAGCTGGATTGGGGAGTCGGATTACTATGTGATATGTGAATCACATCATTATCTGATGCCATGACAGATATTGGATCAGATTATTCGTTATTGTCCAGGATGAAGTTGTGAATGTGAGGAGATGAGGGCACAGAGGACTTATCAACATGAAGACAGTTGCTCTCTGTGGTTTTGGTGAGAGATTTAGAGCCACAAATGATTGTCTCTTTATCACAGTTGAGTTTGCGGTAGCTGGCTTGCATCCAGGATTTGATTTCTGAGACAGCTAGTCGAGGTAGAATAAGTTGAGAGGGTTATGAATTTATTAGAGTTGAATATTGACAGTATATCAATGAAATTTGAGATCACAATGACGACTGATGTGTAGTGGAGTAAGCAAGTGAAAGCTCAGGACCAAGCACAGTACCCTGAGAGACATCGTGGAAAAGTGAAGGAATGGGTGATACGCAGCTGTTGATCAATTGAAAATGTTGACGAGTTCATAGATAATTTTTATAGTATGTAATTGCTGTTGAGATGAAATGATTAATGGTGTTGAATGTTGCAAAGAAATCCAGGCGGATGAGGATAGCCGGATATTCTGAGTCAGCAGAGTAAAAAATGTAATTAATTACTTTTGAGAGGAAAATTTCAGTTGAGCATTTTACAAAGAATTCATACAGTGATTGTTTAGAACGGTTGTCTTAGAGGAGATGAGTTTAGTCTTTTAAATGAAGTCTTTTAGCAGCAAATGTGGAACACGGTTTCATACAGGTGATGCTTTTTTGTGTTCCAGTCAGAATATCAGATACTTCAATGTTGGAAACTGAGCTGAGGTGTCAATGTGCAAATGGGGAATTTTTACTTCTTCAGCTTTGATTACCTTTTCAGTCAAGCACCCACCATTACTCATCTGGGATGTGCTGGTTTCTTCACTTGTTTAGGGATTTGCAATGGGAGCTTTGGGTTTGACTCCCAAACAAGCTCTCTTGGTTTGAGCAAGAGACCAGAGTTTGACCAGAGTTTGGTCTCCAGAATATGACACAACAATCCCCTCTTTCTGGCAGTCAATTGATAATGCATACCCAATTACCAGGAATGAGACACTGATTCAATTCAATTCAACTTTATTTATATAGCACCACAGTGTCATCTCAGGGCGCTTCACATCAAATTGAGCAAATTCATCAAATAGCCTAGATAAGGGAAACCATAAGATTGCATCAAATCTTGACTTCGATGCAATCCCCAGCCTGAG
>JBAMHV010000004.1:17444144-17455165 GCA_037177535.1 Pseudomugil gertrudae | reverse complement strand
TATCATTTATCATTTTTAAATTTAACTTCATTTTAAAAAATATTTTAAAAAAAACAAAAAAAACACCTCTGGACAAATAAATAACTTGTCAACAGGTGCAGAAATATTACTTAGTTAGAGCAAAATTGCAGTGATTTACTAAAAGGAATTTTCAGCAAAATATTATTTTATGAGCCGTGTAATATACATTATTTTATCGTTTCTGCTTGCTTGTTTTATTGAAATTTTTCTGTTGAACTAGAATTTTAAAAAATGTCTAAAGCTTCATTTTTATTACTTCTGTCAATTTTAGCCTTTTTTCAGTAACAGCTCTTTCTTTTTTCCCCTTCATCAATGAGAGGGTAAGAAGGAATTTGAAGCTGACTGTATATTTAAATAAAGTATGTCTTTTGTAAACTGCGCTTTTAGTCGTCTGGGCTTGTGTGAGAAAGACAGGGAGAGAGAGACACAGAGAAGGGGGGTCTTTGTTCATCGTTATATGAAGCCAATTTCCAGTAATCCCTTTTCTATCAGGGAATTGGAGGAAACTGAATCAGAGGATGATGGCCAAAGCCAAGACCCATTTATGTACAATAGGCCATGCTTAAGACCGCCCAGAGCAAAGGATTGCTCATAGAACAAATACTGTTAGCTTCTTATGTGGATGGCTTGGAGATCAAATCTGTGGCTGGCTGTCTATATCCATTACAACAGGGTACCTTTCAAAATCTGAACACTAAAGGTTTTGTGTAACAGTGTTACAGAACAGCATACAAATGGAAACATATTGGAAAACCATTCAATATTATTTGAGTTTTCCTCCCTTTAGGGGAGGATGAAGCTATCATTGCTGGAGTGTAAAAAGGTATAGAAATAATATCCTTTCAGTCAAAATAATTATAGTTTCCTCTTCTACCAAAATAATAGCACATTTTACAACATAGCCTGTCAGTGATTCTAGCAATAATTATTTTAAAATTTGTTTGTAGTTTTTGTGACGTTTATATAAAATAACTAAAAGGAAATTAATTGAAATATTCTGTATTCCCTCAAGTAATGTTTCTGCTAGTAGATACAGTAGCTGCTGTGTTGCCTTTCTAGTGTTACCTGAACTCTTAGGGGGAAATATTTGTAATGAAAGCGTTTATAATGTTGCAAACGTTGTTCAAAGTGTACCACTTACTGAAGAACTGTCACATAAAGCAAAAAAAGCTTTTACACTCTGCAGCCATAAGAGTGGCGTCCACAACGCTTTAGAAAGCTTGAGCTTCATTGCTAAATTGCCGTAGCTTGCTGCAGTTCTAGCTCATGAGGAATCACTTCGCCTGTACCTCCCAAGTATGGTTTGGAAGCTGTTGCTGTCTTAGCCAGGACACTCGTAAATGAATGTTTTTAATATTTATGATTTAGTTTTCCTAGTTTAGTAAACAATAAATAAGAAAACAAAAGACGCAGGAAAGGCTAACAGCTGTTTGTTTCAGAGTTTCAGGTAGTCGACCATAGCCGCACTGTTACGGCCCATAGAGAGCCTACAGTCTCTTGATGTAGCTAGTCTAATTCACCCTAACCCACTTTATTCATTTACTTAATGTAGAATAAAAGCTGTAATAGCTCAGAGGAACCAGAATCATACAGTTGTTATCTGGTTTTTCATTCGCTGACTAGCACAGTAAACGTGTGATTGTGTAACAGACTGATGAACTGACTGTTCTCCATCTCATGCCCCCCACTGTGCTGTCATTAGCCATACACTTAGGCATATCATCCTTTTCCTATCTTATATAATAAATATAAAATGCCTTCGTTTACAGTAAGATGGTCCATCTTTGGTGCATGTTATTTTCTGTTGGTCATGGTATTTGGATTATTTTGTTTGAAATGTGTTTTTCTTTTCTTAAAACATTTTGTTGTACTTTTTAAAAAAATGTAATTATGTTTTTTAATTGTTTTAATTGTTTAATTATGTTATGTTTTTGGGCTATTATTAATGCTCATGCATGCATGTGTGTGTGTGTGTGTGGGTGTGTTTGTCGGGTAGGTCAAAATTTTATGTTGATACGAGTTGGTAAGCCAAGTTGGAGCTATTTACTCCAACATGTCTTTAGGTGTTATAACATCCAATAACTTTCAGTTCCTGTCTATAAATATTAGCAGGATGTTTTATTCTTGTTTCATAAAGTTTCCTAAATTTCACAAGGTCAAAGATGGTACGAGACTCTCTTCATTTACATTTTAATCTTACTTCGCTGTGCTCAGTAACCACTGAGTTTGTTATTCATGTGTTGTAATTGCATTGAGCAGTACAGTCTGTCTGAATATATGAGATGCTTGTTGATTTTTAGTCAGTTTTCTTAACATGTCAAATGTTTATGCCTTACCACTTGTCAAGAGAAATTTCTAAGAAATAGAGAAAATAGGTAAAAACAATAAAATAAAGAAGAATTACAAACAGATTATTACAGTTTAACTCGAGTAACAACTTTAAAAAATTAATTGATTAAAACACTTTTCACTCAATAAACATGCATCTTTTATACAATGTAGGGTACTTTGTGCAGCATATAAAAGCTGACCAGTATACTTTCTTTAAAGGAATGAGCAGGTGGCTTATGGCACACTAAGCCTGGTGAAATTGTTCTTTTGTTTTGGCCCTTGTTAAAACATATCTAATAACTAAAACAAGGCTAATGTTCTTACTGTTCGTGGTCATTTAATGACATTTAGAAATGATGTTTTTGTTTCTCATCATGATTGTGTATCTAAAGAAACATTATGGGTGATTGAAATGAAGAATACTTTTTAGTTTACGTAATAACTGACTATGCATACGCTCCGCATGTGCCAGATTATTAAATATGTAGCAGATCATATCCAGCTAAATTATTTCACTGTAATATCCCATAGTTTTCATTTTTTTTGCTGAGATGTCATGAGTTAGACATTTAGAAAAATGGTGGTGAAAGTTGTCACAGTTTTTGTCTAAACTTGGAGTTCTGTGGATTTGAGTTAATGTTGTAAGTGCTACTGTGTTATATTCATTTTGGTGTTCCAGCAAAGCCAGGGCAAAAACAGCAACACCTTTATGCTGAATATAGTTAAACTGGGTCTCCTTTAAAATTTCATCATAAACAATAACAGTCATGATCCACATGTCTTTTTTAGGAATGTGTTAAACTTTCTAATAGAGTATAACAGACATCATAATGTCTGTGACGTAGAAACAAATCAAAAGTAGCTTGTCAACTAAATGGTTCATACCTTTAAAGGCCTGTGTTTAGTAGACCATCAAACACCTTTGCCACCCTTGTCTTTGCGCCAGAGAGGCTGCAGTCTTTGTCCTGTATTACTGGGCTAAAAAGTAACCCACTTTATTGACGTTCACCTGTAAAAAGCCATCTTCTGAAAGGAGAGAAGACAACCAGAGAATAGGAAATATGTAATTATACATTGTAGTAGGTTATGATCTAGTTGTTGAAGATTGGAATTTGTAAATGCAGTTGGTTAAAGGATTTTTTCACACTAGTTAGTGGGTTGAACTAAAATCATGTTGAATTTTCTAAATAACAAACTTTTGATGCCATTGAGGACAATAAAAAACAGTATGTTAAATGTTATATTCATACACAAATATTAAATATGACACTAAAGCAGATGCATATCTAATTTTTTCAAGGCATACTTTGTTTGAATGGTTACGATGCAGTTAACTTTCCTTTTACATGACTGGATTGGGATAGAAATCTGTGCTGAAGGAACATGTGAAGGGATGCAGGAGCAGCAACAGCAAATGCTATTTCAGTAAACACAGCTTTCTACTTGTGATGTTGTGTTATTGTTCCTGAGGTTGGATTCAGATGGATAAGATTTCAGGAAAAAATTAAATTAAGCCTCTAGACCACGTTTCAATAAGGTGAACTATTTTATTAGGCTATTACAGTACATGATGGATTATCACATGCTCTACAAGTACAGTTACTAGTTCTTTCTAAATGTTGTGTGCTCTATTTTTTCCTTTTATCATTCGTTTTCATTTTTTTAGTTCTTCTGTAAGTTTACGCCATGTCAATTTCACACACACAGGTAAGTATGACCGTGCATCATTACTGCCCCAGTGATTGGCATACTGGACTGGCAGCTCTCCCTTTGGGGCTGCAGGCATGCAGGCAAAGACTAGCCGGACGAATTAAAGCCAAAAACGCAAAGAGAGCACTTTGTACCTCCTCTGGACATGCACACTGATGTGTATGTTGTTGTTTTGTACTCTTATGTGCTGTGTCTCAGTGAATCTCCTCCCTCATTATACACGCCTCATTAGAAGTGTGTGGTGTCTAAAATACACAAACAACATGGCAGCAATACACGAAGACCATTGCCTCTTTTTTTCTGTTTTACTTTCTGCGTTATCCTCCTCCACCTTTTTAGTTTTTTGTTTGTCTCTGTTGATCTTTTCCCCAGGCAGTTTAGTTGAGATATTTAGTGAGCGGTTCTGCAGCCAACTCTAAGGTTTGATGCGTGCTGTTGATGTGCCTGGGAGAGAGTGAGACTGCTCGATTAGCAGTTGGAGTTGGGTGCAAGTACTAAATTATTTAACGACTGTCTGCTTGATCCAGTACTTGCAAACTTTTGTGCAGAGACAGGGATGGACAGAGATGGATTGGAAATTTGTGTATGTAGTTGAAAACACACTCACACTGGTAGTTTTAAGGCAAGTTGAGTGAACACAAGTACAGAGAGTATTTCATCATGCTAGAAATCAGCCCATCATCAAATACCCCTCTAGGTGGATAGGACTCTCATGCATATATTAACTGGAAGCAACTGAGAGAGGGAATTATGAAAAATGTTGTGTAAGTCTGCATACGCAGGTGTCTCAGATGGCAAAACATCTCAATGATAAATTGCAAGGCAGACAGAAGTCTTTAATTAAAATGTGTGACAAACAGCTCAGATGTAGCACTGTGCAGTGGAAAAACAAACAAAAAACTGTGGTCTTAGCTAAAATGGGTTTCTCACTTAGATATGTTTTTCATGTAGAGTTTGATGGAAAGAAAAAGGGGGAAAAAAGCAAATGTTTCATCAGCAGGATGACTATTTCATCACTCATCAGCCCAGAGCTGAAGTCTGGGGAAGATGCTACTGGCAGGACCAAAGAAGGGTCCTATTTAGAACAAAGACTGGCACAGTCACACTGTAGATTCACACATTCACATGCTGGACAAGGACAGTCAAAGAGCTCATAACAACTATTTTTATTAAAAGTATTTCTTCTTGCAAATTCACACGTTTTTTAAAAAAAACGTATTTCATGCATGTCGCAGGAACATCTTCCGACTCTCACGCTGTGAGCTCTTTGCTGAACCATACGGGATTTAATCTGCAGTATATTTATAGAACTCACACACACTCGGGAAATAAGGTTTCTCTGCGCAGTTAAAAGAAAAGCTACAAGATCAAGTCAAATCTTTTTTCTGTTAAATAATGGCTAGATTACTTGTATCAGACTGTTTTGTATCCATTAGCAAACACAGGGGAGAAACCAGAGCAATTTAAAGTTAGGTTTCGTAAGCCACATCCTGTAATGCTTTGCTCTGTAACAGCCTTAAACATCCATAACGGACAGTTTTCAGCAAGCCACCTCATGTATATGAAATGCTTAAAACATTTTGGACTTCAAGACTTTGCTTACTTAAAGAGAAGGAAAAAAAGTGATAATCTGTAAAGAAGCTTGGTGATGTTGGTATTTTATATCTCTTATGTAATTTGTATAATCACACAATGTGTGGATACTAATAGAAAGCACTGTCCCATCTGATCCTTTCCTTGGTGTTTAGAACCTGCTGTCAGAGAAGGTTGACCAGATGATGGAGTGGTCCTCTCGCCGTTCAGTCATCCGGATGAATGGGGACAAGTTCCGTCGTTTTGTCAAGGCTCCACCCAGGAACTACTCTGTCATCGTCATGTTCACTGCTCTGCAGCCTCAGCGGCAGTGTTCTGTCTGCAGGTATGTGTGCTCACAGGAACACTTAAAGCCACTGTAGCTGCCACCATCTGGCACAGCCCCACTTAACAGCTATTACTTCTTATTGTTCCATCCTCTGAGATTTTATGTCACCTTGCAAGCTATGCTGTCAGCACTAAATTTTTACTTTCAGTCAAATAGCATGGAAGATTGCAACTCTTTCTGACAAATGCAAATGGTCTAAAAGTGATCAGCTCATTCATCGTACAGTACAAGTATAGACTTATGCATCATGGGGAAAATAGCCTCGTGTCATAAAAATCTGAGTCACATTGACATTTTAGTCATAGGACAATCGTATCAGGCTGGCAAAGGGGGCTAAATGAAGTCCACGGTGCATGGCCAACAAGAAAAAGAATTAATGTCAGTAGAAATTAGGAATGTCCCAGGTTCAGCTAAAAACCTATGCTGCCTTTTATTGAATCAAACAATTCCCATTTTCTATAAAGAAAGTGAGTCAGCTGTCAGAGACACATTTACAATCTGCATGAGACCAGATTGAGTTGCCCTGGACTTGTACAATGCAGAGCTCTGAGAAAACTGCAGTGAAGACCCGGCTGTGGAACTGTCCATGGTGTTGAAAGCTGAGTAGGCTGTCGGATCTTCTGTCAGGTCCTTTTTCTGTTTACGTTTACTTCTTTGTAACAGAAGAATTTCTCTGTTTCAGAATCTGTTTAATCTCAATTGTCCATTTTACATCATCCATCTGATAGCAGATCATTATTTAAACGCCAGACTGACGCAACAAATTATTTTCATGTATATGTGTGTGTTAATTTTATGCCTTCTCGAAACCTTGTATTTGCAATGAATGCAGCTACAACTGAGGTAGGGCTTTTATGTTTTTTAAATGACAGGCTGAATCTGAAGAGCATGCACTTTTCTTACAACCAGTGGTTTTTGTTAAAACTTCTATAAAGAGAAATGTCAAAACCAAGCTTCTGATTTGTTGTTGAGGTATAAAAAGCTATTTTATTAGTTGGCTTTATGTTTATTTGTCACTTCATTATTAATTACATTTTGTTGTCTTTTCAGTAGGATTCTGATCCATGACCTCAATTTTAGACTAAACCTGACAAACACCTTTTGTCTGTGTTGCACAGGTTTTTATAATTGACCGTGGGGCTCCAGGGCGACATTGGACTAGTTGATGAAAATCAACAGTGACCTTGTCCACCCTGACCTGACTTCTTTCTCTAATCAAAGACTCTTCTGCTTCATCATCTCCTTGATTATATAAGTTATTCATCACTCATGTCAGTACCAGAGTATCTAGACAGGCAGGACTAATTCACATGTTCCTTTTAGTGTTTTGGTTTTTTATGCAGAGCGATATTATAACACCTTTTTGATTTATTGTTTCCTGTGATACAAGTTTATGTCTCCTTTTATTACTGTAAGCATAGTTAAGTACAGCCTTGATAAAGCAGCTAGTGTTACTCTCACACCACAATGTTGTTGTCCTTTGTTGTCCCGAACATTTTGTAGTTAACCTCATTAGAAAAAGAAACAAAAGTCTGCCTTAAGGAGCTTGTAAAAAGCCTGTTTGTATCAGGGACCCACACAGCCATGTCACCATTAATCTCTGCCTCAGTCTTAATTACTATCTAACTGCTGCTATCTTGGTTTTTCAAGGTTTTTTCACATTAAAAGTTAAGACTTTAATTTAAGACTGCTCATGTGATCATTTTCACACTTTTTTAAAGATCTGTGTTGTTGCACAATATTGATATTAAAATAAATGTAAATTACATCCTTGTTCATCACTATTTTCCTGTTTTCATAATTCATAAAACTTTAGTTGCTGAGGTATATCATCAGCAGATTAAACACAAGGTAAATATTTATTTTTTAAACATTTTTTTTATTATTCTTTCTTCTTGTTGATGTTTTATAGACAGGCTAATGAAGAGTATCAGGTCCTGGCAAATTCCTGGCGTTACTCATCTGTATTTTCCAACAAGCTCTTCTTCACAGTAGTGGACTATGATGAGGGAGCTGATGTCTTCCAACAGGTAAGCGGTTCATGTGTGACATGCTTCTTATTCCTTTTATAGTTTAGTTTATCATTTTATAGTTTAGTTTATCATTTTATAGTTTAGTTTATTACCTAAACTTAAAACAGGTTTATAATGTTCATGTTATCTGTTTTTAACTTCATGTAATACTTATGAAAGTTTCATTTTCACTGGTTTCCAATTGTATATTTATTCCTCATTTAAGCTTTCTAAAATAACTAACACAAATTTTATGAGTTTAAATTCAGTTTTACAAGTTCCCCCTAATTCTGTTGGACATATTAAAATTCTTCATTTTTTACTACCAAAACTATTAATCATAGGCATGTGGTTTTCTGTTTGATAAACCTTAGAATAGCACACACACATATTTCCACTCATATTCTGAATAATCCTTTTAAACTTTTCTTTTAAACACTTCCAAATCCAAGAAGTTACACCATGACTAATTTTCAAGAAAAAAATCACAGAAATACATCCAATAATTTTAGCATAAGAAACAATTCAGTAGATTTTAATAAATTATCGAGTCAGGAATATACTTTTTCTTTTATCTATGTATAAATCATATATGGGCATTTAATACTAAATCATTTAGATGTGCTCATTAAAATGATTTTCTGTTTTTTTTAAGCCGATAATCATGTATTTGTAATATGTATATGAATGCATCATTGGTCATGTAATATTATGTAAATATTAGATGAAAATTAATAATAAATAATACTTTATAATTGAAAAGTATTTTGTACTACCATTTTTCCAATTGTTTCCATTTTCCTACGCTCTGTAGTTAAAAAGAAAAGAGAAAAGCAGAAGAAGCTGTGTTTCTACAGCAAAGCCAGGAAGGTGAAATAAGAGAGTTTTTATCCAGGCTGTTGGGTGGGAGCTGACTGGAAAAGGCACATTTTATTCTGGGTCAAGTTTGTCTTTCTGCACTCCAAACACAAAGCATCCAGCAGATAAACAATTTTAAGCACATACCGTAAAATTTTACTGTACAATTCAGAAAATACTAAAGCTAGGTATGGAATCTGAAAACGCTTCACACAGCCACATATTCATTTTTTTTCCCTTTCAGCCTCATTCCCTCACTGCATTTCACAGATACAATGCAGCTAACACAAGAACAATTTACAGGATGGAATTGTAAAACTGATTTTCAAAATGACTTTACCGGGCTACGTGACATATTACATCTCTCTTTGGTTAAAGTCTTGTCTGTGTTGACCAATGAATTTACATTCTCATGTAAATCTCCAAATAAATGTCAGCATCAGAAGCTGTAGAAAGCTTTAAAACCGCTAATGAATCGCAATGTATATGATGCCAAAAACCTTAAAAATGCATGACCCACTGTCGCAGTTATTGATTAGCATCATGTTTGGATTGGGTGGAATGGTAAAGTGTATCTTGGGGCATTGAGTAGGGCAGGAGTGGGTAACCCATGTAGCAACAATACAGATCACTGATGATGATGTTACAAGCCTCCAAAAACTTTACAAGAAAAAATATTAAAGTGGCTGATGGATCAAAGAGTTAAATAATGAAAATGACCCAGCGCAGGGCTTCCTAGCTGAGCCTCTTGTCTACATCTGGAATGATGTTTGATGGCTTCTTGTTGTCATTTTAAAGTAACTGTCACCCAATCGGCATGTGATAAACATGCAGCAACATTTGTGGAGGATTGCATGTCTGTCTGTTTCTGGTGCCCCTTCTCATCATGCTGCTACTTGCTGCACTGTCCAGTGAGAAAAAGAGTTTGAATGTTATGTTTTAAAAACAATGATGACTATTGCTATAGTATAACTTACATTAGAGATTTTATGAGCCCTGGTTGATTGACCATAAAAAGACTGACACAGCACTGATAACTGTATTAGAAATGTGGTATGTTTGTATGTGTGGCTGGAAAATGTTGACAGTCTGTTTGTATTCCCAGCATGGACAAAATACAGTGTGTGAAATGCATCATTTAACTGACAGAAGTACTTTAGTGATGTACGTCACATGCAGACTGCTACTGGTAAAAGAAATAAAGCAGCGTGAGCATTTCAGCTTTTATCTGCAATACTTGCTTGTAATAAGGATATCTTTAAACTAACTGCTGGCTTTCATTTAGTTCTTTGTGACACTACTGAGTTTACTGTGTATGTCACACACAGGTTTGCTTTTATAACTAAATACATACTCAGTGTTATTCTGTTAAAGTTAAAAGCATCAATTCAGTAAAACCTTATCTCACTAATTAAGGTTTTCTAAATTTAAAGGTCAAATGAACAGAAGAAGACTCTCTATTAAACCGAAAATGATACCAAAGGGCAAATCCTGCATGTTGAAAGAACCATTTGTTTTATTTTGTTTTTTACTGTTAAAAGGAAGTTAAGGTTGGAAAGCAGATGATAAGTAGGTTTTTTTTTGCCTCCCTTTTGTTTAAAAACGAGTTTGGTTTATTACATTGATGTTTTTCTGCATCGTTTTTGAAAAAGTATGAATAAATTCAAGCAAATGTCTCAAAAACAAAGTTTGAGCAAGTACAACTGTCAAAATCTGGATTTGTAACAAATGCAGTTGCATGTTTTTCTGTTTGCAGACGAGACTGCTGATTAGAAAATATCTGAAAATGTCGTCGTTAGACCACTGTCATTATATGTATAATTTATTTCCCCTCTTTCTCTACAGCTGAACATGAATAGTGCTCCAACCTTCATGCATTTCCCTGCAAAGGGAAAGCCAAAGAGGGCTGATACTTTTGATCTGCAACGGATTGGTTTTGCCTCGGAGCAGCTCGCTAAATGGATTGCAGACCGCACAGATGTTCAGGTAACACATAACGCAACGACTCACAAGCACGTTTTCTCAAGAAAGAAGAGAAAAATCCTGCCGTGTTTATATATATATGTATATATATATATATATATATATAAACACGGCAGGATTTTTTTCTTCTTATTCATCTTCTTATTCGTATTCAACAACATTACAAGATATCGATGTGTGTATAT
>JBAMHV010000004.1:17430634-17443526 GCA_037177535.1 Pseudomugil gertrudae | reverse complement strand
CAACATTACAAGATATCTATGTGTGTATATATATATATATATATATATATATATATATATATATATATATATATACATCGATAACTTGTAATGTTGTTGAATACGTGGTTGACTATGATGGATACGTTTACGTACTAGATAACAATAGTAGGACATTCCCAAACAAAGCCATTAATTTTTCCGACTAATCAGGGAAAATAGTGCAAATTTATAACATATGCTCTATAAAAGAGATGACTAAAATAAATCTTTGCATAATGAAATCGATCTGCACGGATTTGTAACGCAGTGCTGAAATGATCAATTTTCTATAAATCCTCTGACAGATGTTTTATTTTCATAGTAAAAATGTGGCTTCTTTGAGATAGTGAAATGCTTCTTTTCAGGCATCCACTTCCAACAATAAAGCTTTATTTTAAACTCCATCAATTTCACAACAAATTCTGTCAGCAGGTGTTGCAAAATCATATTATGCGTGTGCTACAAGGCTTGTGAGGCTGTAAAGAGCTACAAGTCGGTATTGGTTAAGGCTAAAGCCATCGGTAGACACCTGCTACTCTTACTGCTTCAGGGTGGTGGCTTTACTCCCATTAGCTGCTGAATCACAGCAGGCCAATTGAGTAAATGGTTAGCAGGCACCTGGGTTTAGCAACAAAAAATAGAAAGATTGCTTGGAATGCAAAAAACCTATTATCATTTTTTATTATCTTATTTTTCATTTTAAGTCTTATCTTAAAAGATAATTAAATAGTATTTTGGAAAAGGCTACTCAGGTATGAATGTCCCAGATTTTTTTAAAAAGAAAGTGAACAGTGCCCGGAGTGGTTTGTGAACAGTAACTAACAGGTAAAAGGAAAAATAAATGAAAGGGGTAAAAATGAAAAGTAATTTAGTTTAAATTTTCAGTTTTTAAAATTTGATCAGCTCTGACTGTGACCTATTAAAAATGCACAGAATGAAAATACTATAAAGAACTTGTACATATACTTGTCCCAGATGTTGACATAAAATAGGTCATATCAGATTAAACACATCTTAACATGCATGGAAATGTATGGTCTATATCACATTTTAAGTTTTAGTCATTTATCACTTCATCTTTGAGAAATAGAAAGTATGTATGTTGACTATCAGAGTCTGCAAATGATTTTCCTGCTTGGTCAATATTCAGCACATGTGAAGGGATACTGCTGTGTGCATGAGTGTATTATAATTATACAACTCTAATCCAGCTCCTGTACTTTTGAGCAACATTTTGGTGCTTCTCAACGTGGTTTCTGCACTTATTACAAGGATCAAACACCTCCACACACCCATTAAAAACTAAATATAAAGGTTTCGTGTTCAAAATATGTATTTTTCAGTGTCAATTTCACATTTAACAGTAGAGACGGACATATTTGTATCACACTAATGCTACTAAAACAACTTTGAGACACAACAACGTGCTGCTTTATGACTTCAATGTCGCTATGCTACCAAATGTTGCCTTGATGGTATGTACTTTAGAAATTTACTCAGTTGATATAGAAATAAAAAAAAAAACAACTTTTTATTGATTTATTTACTGACTGACTGATAGAAGCATGCATGGAAGTTGGTTCTTTGCCACATGTAGCCTGTGGGCATGATTAAGGATCTAATCCAAGTTTGCTTTAACTTCACCTAAGAGTGCTAGTGTAACTGTACCTTATTGAGGCTTGATAAAACTTCTGAATGTATGGGCGCCTTTGTTTAGAAGTCAGATTTTAGATGCTTGCTCGCATCTAAAGAATCAGATGCAGTCAAGTCTTTGGGTTTAAGTTTAAGGAACAAGGTGGTGTAAGTGTGTCTGGGTATTAAGTGCTTCTTCATGAAACCACATGGCATAACTGCTGACACCTGAAGGGTTAAGTATTGGCTTCTAGCACCTATTATTTCTTCTTCTTTGAACAACCTTTCAACCTTGCAATTGTAGACATAAACATCCTGCTGTTGATGGATCTGTATTCAAAACAAATTCAGAATACTTTGAAAGCACTTACTATGCTTGAAATGCAAGCTTTCAGACACTTTGGTATGGTGTTATTACATGAATTAGGAACAGGAAAGGACCATAACAAGATGATAACACAAATGTTTATCAGAAAAAAGTTACATCTGTGTGAATGAATATGCTGAATGAAAATGAAAGTCCATGTTTTGAACATTTTGAACATGTGCATTGCACATTTTTATTAAAGGTGACATGGATGGGTCAACTGCAAACATGTTTTTACAGTAGTTTCCTATTTTTTTCAGACTATGGATGGTGGACCCGTACAGTCTGTGTAACTACAGTGTGCCAGAGGGTTTTTTTCTTTAGCACATGTACATTAGTCTCTAATTCTTACCAACACACAAAATAAACACTTACATTTAGTAACATACTCACTGTAAATTGCAAATGTAAGACAGCTGTTGTTCCCTTTTTTTCTGATTCTTAATAGCAGCAGATGGTTACCACACATTTCCAGTGACGCTATAATCACTGTCACTTTCATGTTCTGCCTTCTGAACCATTTTAACCTTGCATCTGTTTATGAGAAAAATAACATTCAGCCTGTTTGGCATCATGGTCACAAATGTACACATGCAGAAAATGAAATATTTTCATACGGCAGTCTCAACCGTGCCGTGTTTTTTTTCTTTTTGTGTCCGCTGAAAAAAAGCCTATTTTTAGTGTAGTAAACTCAATACAACCTTGTACAGTATTACTAAAGAAATAAAGAAAATGTGTTAAATGTAGTGGTTAGCACCATATATTTGTATGAAATATTAATATTTCATATTATGTACGATTATGTATTATATTATGTATAATAAGTACATGTGTCTTGTCTATAGTCAATCAGTCAGACACTACTTTGTAAGATCTTTTTGTATTGACATTGATAATAATCTAAAGTAATCAGACATGGACTAGGTAAATAAATTTAAATGTTTATTTGACTAACTTACAAGCTAAATGAATAAAACATAAATAATAGAATAAAAGAAGAATAATAGGAAAAAAAGAGAATAGATAAAATCAATAAAATGTAATAAATGTATATAAAATGTGTAAATATGTTGGTCAATCTGAAGTTATATAAAAGGGAAGTGTAACATTGTAGGGGGCTAACTGTGGTGTTAATTACTGGATGTTTAAGGAACCGGAGGCAGGATTTCTGAATCCAATACAGCTAAATTTGATAATTGTTTGAAACTTGGCCTAAAAGGAAAAAAAAAACTCATTCACCATGACATGCCACCTATCATTTCCCAACAGTCATTTAAAAATCCCAAATAAAAAAGACTGTAGAGAACATAATCTTAAGTGAGTTTGCTCTGGTTAGAAAAAGGAATAAATTACTTGTTCTGTGGAGCGCAGGAGGAAAGGATTCAAGGTTCTTTATCGTCATTCCAACATGTGTATATACAGTACATGTAAGTACATGGGCTGGAACAAAATTCGTTACCCTGGTCTCAGGTGCAAGCCCAACAACAACAATAGAAAGAGCAGCAGACAAAGTATAAAAAAGTTACAAGTAAAAATATAAAATAACAGACTAGGATGAATATATACAAGTAGGACTGGAAATGTGCAAAAACTGCAAAAAAGATCAAAATGTTGGAAAAAAACACCACATGCATGTTTAAAATTTGGATTAAATAGTTTCTTTTGGTCTCTCATCAGATCAGGGTCTTCCGTCCTCCTAATTATTCAGGAACGATTGCTTTGGCTCTCCTGGTGTCTCTGGTTGGAGGTCTGCTGTATCTGAGGAGGAACAACTTGGAATTCATATATAACAAGACTGGATGGGCCATGGCTGCGTTGGTAAGCACATCAGAGAGATCCATTCCCAGACAAATTTATTGTGTTATAAATTAATTAACTCAGAGAGAAAAGTCAGCTGCGTTTTCCTTCAGATGAGTAAATAACATAAAGATAAAAAAAACATTTGAATCAAGTTTAATTAACTTTATCTCATCTTGGTAGGTTTTCATACAGCCATTTTGAACTGAATAAATCTTTAATGAAATGGAAAAATGCTCACACACTGCATTGAAATCCTTATAATATTATCGTATTATAATGTTCACAATCTTTTTTATTTACTGTCTTTTTGTCCCTCTTTCTCTCTAACTTTGCTACAGTGTGTGGTTTTTGCAATGACATCGGGTCAGATGTGGAATCACATTCGGGGTCCTCCTTATGCCCACAAAAACCCGCAGAATGGACAAGTGGTAGGATTAACATCTTTATTTGTGCTGTTATATAAATAATGTCCATCTTTCCATGTTGTTCTCCTGCATGTCCTAGCCCTTTCTGTTGGGACGACTGTAGCTCAGAAAGTAACGCAGTCTCCTTTCAACTGGAGGTAATTGATTCCGGGCTTCCCCGACTACATGCCGCAGTTTCCTTGGGCAAGACATTGAATCTCATGTCTATCTCCCACTGCTTTGAGTTGTCAACATAACTGGAAAAACCACTTACAATTCTTTTTAACATTCTAGTAGCACTCCTATCTTGTTTTTATAGGTGTAAATGTGTTTTTGGTCAGTTATAAATGGTTAAGAGATCTTTTCAAAACGTTAATTCAGCACAGTTTTTAAGTTATTACGCTGCTATAAGCCTTTATTTATTTAGCTTGTTGGAAAGATTGTGCATCATCAATGTCTTACTTTTGTCTCTTCTTCTCTCTGTTAGCTAAACATAATGAGAAATACTCTTTTTTTTGTATTAGACTAATGCTTATGGCAATCATCATTTAAGTTCAGTAATGTGTGAAAATAACATAAAAATGTAAAAACTGAGAGAAAAGTTTAAATAAAATAAGGTAATGCATTGTGATAGGTTAGGTGTTTGGAAGTTGTGGAGCAGAATGGATGCAGAGCAATGACAGTGAATTGTAGGGTGCATGTAGGAAATAATCCTTAAAATGTGGCTGAGTGTCTGTTTGGTGTTTTCAAACACATACAAGCAGAAAGATCCCTCATCCAGTAATATTTAAGAGCACATACATGGTCGTGAGGTTGCTGTGGGGAAAATTGGGTCATACAATCTCAAAAAGATGAGGACTCAGCTGTGACTTGTGGTGTTCTAGACTCCATCGTGCAATAAAAGTGTAATGCACGGGTCCTCGTTAACATCATTATCCAAATTCTTGCAAACACCACATTTCCTCCTCTGCTTAGCACTTTACTTGTGCCCTGACTTTTCAGCAGTTCTCTCTATTTGTTTCTTTACCATCCTCCCATGAGGCCATTCCTAACAGCCCCTATTTTTCATCTCTACCTGTCATCACATTACACAGAAACCTTCGGGAGAATGAAGTGCGGTCAGCTAATTTGAAGCATTCCTGCTTGCCCTTTCTTTTCTCTTGGTCTTGCATTTGCATGAACTGAGCAGAGCGATTACAGCACCATTAAAACTTTGAATTAGTCAAGTATTAAAACAGCATTTTAGATATAGACAGAAATTAATTCAATAGCTTTCAGAGACAGTAGCCATAGGCATATTATTTAAATGTGTAGGTGAGCAGGTCATACAAGATTTATTACTGAGCATGCAGAAACCAAATTATTCTAGGGAAGTGCAGCAGGGCTGATGAGTCAGTCTTGGATTATATATATCTTTAAAAAGATAAATAAATGAAAAAAACCTAGAAAAGTCATTAAAATATCTACATTTCTCAGAGCGGTTTAGAACAATGTAGAAGACATTATACCACCAGTAAAAATTTGCTGGTAAAATGTGTCCAAACCTTTATTAATATTATATATCAAAACATTTTTCCAGTGGAATACATTGTTTCATCGTGTCGTTGTTGTGGATGTTAGACTGCATTCAGAGAGATGTGTGTCCGTTCAGGTGTCCAGATAAAAATAGCACAGATTGACTTTTTTTAGGGTTTGTTCTACTTTTCATCTAAGTTCAGTAAAAAAAAACAACCTTTTTTATTATTCACTCTTTTTAGCAACAGAAGCCAAGATTGCATGGTGGTAGCGACAACCCATCAAAAATAAAAATAAAACAACAGGAAAAAAACCTGAATTTAACCGAGGCCCTTTCACTGGATAATTACTGCTTAGAGAATTATGTTTTAGATGGCAACAAGTTATTTATCGTAGCTAATGCAGGGAGTAGCTTCTTATTAATTTTACACGTCAAAACCGGTGGTCAGGGAAAAAGATCATACGGAGAGCAGGGCCCACCTGTATAATGGTAAGGTGAAACACTGAAAATCCATGCATGGTTAGTTTTTTATTTATTGATCTTCTGCACATGTGGGTTACTTATGCTCCAAGTAGATGGGTGACTCATCTTGCTATTGATTTTCTGCACATGGGGATCATTTCAGGGCAGTAATTACTCCAGTAATGTGAGCAGCCACACAAAAACAAATCAGATCTGACAAAAAAATTAGAACTGAGCACTAACATTTGTAGTCTGAACGTAGCCCTTAGCACACATGGATTGGCCACCACAGAATCCAGACCTTAACCACTGAGAAGATTAGGGATGTGCTGCAGAAAACTTTGCACAGTGGTCGGCCTCTCCCATCATCAATAACAGATCCTGGTGAAAAGTGAATGCAACACGGGATGGAAATAAACCTTGTGGCATCATATATATAATATATACATGTATATAAATATATATATAATATGTATCACACTCAAAGCTAAAGGTGGTTCAACAAAATATTAGAGCGGTCTACTTTTATTTTTGCATGAGCAAAGTACGCATACATAGTATGTACATTTGTTTTATCATGTTTTCTTAAGTATCATGGGTAGATGGAGCAACTCGGAACAAAATAGTTGAGTTGTTCACACGAAAGGCAAAACTGGGAAAATAATTTAGAAAAGACTCGTATCTTTCCACTTTTGTTGTTGCTTCCCCTTACCTTCTCTCTCATCCTCGTCTCTTCAGACATTCTTTTAAAATGATGAGAGAGCGAAGCCAGGCAGACAATATTAAACTGACAAATGGCACAATGAAGCAGAGGAAACTTTGTCTGACTGAACAGCAAAGACAGCAAGCTTGCTCAGTTTTGCTTCAACACAAAATAAAGCACAAATGCAGCTGTGTTTTACTATAGACACATTTCAGCAAGCTCGTGTGTATTCATGAGGCACATTACACACACATTCTCATAAACTGCAGCAGATTGGAGACTGTTTTGTTTAGATGAGCTTTCACTAACCTAAGTATTTAAGTGGAATAAATCTTAATATATACTCAGGAAAAATGTCACAAAATTGTTCAGCTGTTAGAAGTACCGTACCTTAAAGCTAAGCGGTTGATTAATGACATTTCCATATTACCAGGTGATTGATAAGGATTGTTTCATAGCTTTTAGAAGCTCATTTTATTTGACTGATTGCACACATAAGTAAAGAAGCATCTTTAAGGTATAACATGGAGCCAAATACCAATGACACAGATTGTAAAGCCATTGTACTTTTTTTAACCTGAATGATTACACCTATAATTTGGAGGTATAAGCTATAATGGCAAAATAATCCCAATCTCCTCATAGTAAATAATCTAAAATAAAAGAAACCCTAGATCCAGCCAGTCAATATCCTCATAATCTTATTACTTATTCAAATTCTGACAGTTTAAACTTATTAAAAATTAATCGATGTTTTTTTTTAGTTATGTTACTAACAGACAGACAGACACTCAGGGTGAGTATAAATGTGGCCAGTAGTACGTCCGGCTACCAATTATTAATAATTACTAAAAACTAAAACAATAAAGAAACCAAAAGGTTGTGGAAAGTTTTTGCTACCTTGGGGGTTAACTTTTAAATGGAGCGGAGTAATGTCTTCCAGGCTTAACAGCATTTCTGCTAACCTCTTCTTAAGGCTTTTTAATAAAATCTACCTGAATGAAGACTTTCTTCCTTTAAACTTACAAATATAAACACAAGCATCATAAGCATCATGATGCTTATGTTGCACAACATCTATCTGTGCAGCAACTCTGTCAGGTGCAATTTCTTCCTGTTTTTTAGTGATAAAAAATGATGCAGTCTGCTGTAAAATCTGTTGCCAGAGCTCAGGGAATGAATCTTATTGATTAATTGAAATACTCTCCTATTGGAATTTAAAGCCTATAAATAAGCATGTAACAGGGCTAGGTGCAAAGATGAATGTTTCCTCTCTGTACCTTATTTATTTATTTATTTAAATGACTGAACAAAGTTTGTGCCCGTAGAAAATAGTAAATTCCCCTACAGTCAGTTGAGGAAATAAAAAGGCATCTATTTCTACTGATTGAGGTTTTTGAATAATAAGCTAAGTTTTAAGCAGCTTTAAATTACTCCAGAGTAATTAAACTTAATCCTACCTGGAGTTTGCAACAACTGAGTGTGATAAACAATGAGTAGATGAGATTTTAAAAGTACACATGAAACCTAAAAGTAAGCAATACTATTTGCACTAATTAAAGGTTGAGTGAACCTGACAGCAGTCCCTTTGCTGTTCTCCATGATGCTTTCTGTTCATGTGCCTCATTTAATAGTTTCTCATTCTGTTATTTTGACTGTCAATCTAAAATAAAAAAGCCAAGTTCATGTCTGCGGATACTTATTTGATTCTCTGAAATAGAAATATTAAGTTTAGTATAGTTCTTATCACTGCAGTGTGTAATAAAACACACATTTAATTATTTTTCCTTTTTTATAAACCAAACGAATATCCAGTTCATTACACACTGACCTCCTCGCTGCTCCATCTGCTTTGTTGATTTTCCATTTATCCCTCTGCCTGTTTGAGTGCGTCCTGACCTTTTATCAACCAAAACACCTATTCAGACATGCATTTTATACACAAGTACATAATACAGGATGGAAAGGGATGAACGGGACTATTTGGAAAGGTTATCTGGCCAACATTCCTTAACAGCCTGCATGCCAGTGGTTTTATTGTTGAGCCAAGATGGGGGAAGGTTTTTAGTTGTGTGTATTTTTTTCAGATATTTCAGCCCTAAGGTAGCTTTTAACTAATGCCAAGTGTAGTATCTGCATAATATGACATTTATTGGCACTTTTGCACATGTTCTTGTATGTCTTCATTCGTATGTTGAATGTTTGAATTTGACACATTATGGAAACCATCAAAGTGTGTTTCCCAAGTATTTAAGATGCCTTTGGCCTTTATCTGTAAATGCACATTTTATAAGTGCATTGAAGCAGACTCCTAATTTGTATCCTAATCTGACAGATGGGCTATTTTATGTAGTAGTTATGCAAGTCCAATTTCCTTTTTTTTAACTGGGTAACTTTGGATTTTATGGTGTAAATTAGAGCTGCACATCATTTGATCAATGGTCATCAACATCAAGCAGTAAATCATTAGAGTATCGCAATGTTGGAGATAAATGAACTGAACTGCTCCCATCAATTTTAAAGGTACCTGACACACAAGTATGCATGCGTGTAATATCTATATATATATATATATATAATATACTTATTCCTTTAAAGGCAAAGTTTTCTTTTTTCTCCTGACTTGTGCTGACAGGACATTTTGAGAGGCTTAGCTAGTGTTTCGGGGAGGGGAGGGAGGTTCTTGACCACTATTACAAAGACAATCTTTAAGTATTGAATTATGTTATTCCACAAACAGGCCTATTTTGAAAAACTATTCCATATTGAGGATAAATGGCAATGAGCTTGAGATTGTTGTCATCTGATTGCTTTTTTTCCTTTGACACTGTGGTGCAAGTTTAATATCAGACACACAGTAATACAAACTGGTTCAACGGGAGCATTTATACTTTAGATTAAATGGTTTAAAGATATGGAGTAGCTGTGTGTTTTGACCCTATATATAATTTGATCCAAATCAATATACTGTACAGGAGCATCATCTCGACGTACTTTTGTCTGAAGTGGTGTTCTCTAATCTTATTTTTTCAACTTTATGCAAAAATAACAAGTCAGTAAAAGTAGTCCTTATTTACATTTTGTTGCTATTTTTGGGTGCTTGTTTATTTGTCTGTATTTTCATAAAGTTTATTTTATGTTCTAACTAAATGCATACAACACAAACCTTTTAAAAGCTGATTTTGTTTGTTAGCTTGAGTTGTGGATGTAGCACGAAAGTAAGCTGGGCAGTGTGTCTGCTAGGTTTGCTCTTTAATTCATCTTGGCGTTGGCTCAACACAACTTCCTAATAAAACACACAATCACAATCTTCCTCTTATAGACAAATTCTTAGCAAACAGCAAACATTTACCTGCTGGTTTTCCGTATACACATGCTTACATAGATAAACTCAGACATGCACCCTCTCAGCTCTGCACACTAATGAATGAAAGTCCTGCATTCTAATCCATCAGATTAATTGGAAGTGCCTAGCCTTGGATTGAGGAATGTTCCGTCACCTAAGCATTGCTTTTGCTTTCAGCCTCTCTTTGCAATTTGTTTTTATGCTGAGGGGGGTAACGCGCAGATGGCTGTGTCTTTTTTTCCTTCGTTTTATTTTTGTTTCTTTCAGTCAGTCATTAATGTTTGGTCCTTGAAGTTCCTAAGAAGATGTTTTGTGTGTTTGCAGCTGATGCAGGAATGTAGCTTCCTAAAATATGCAACAGCTGGGTCATTCTCTAAAACATTTTTCTTTTTTGGCGTTAAAATAATGTCCCTGTGTAATTAGTAGACTTCACTTCAGAAGACATTCATTCTTTAAATTTAGATTATTCTTAAATAAAATAAAACAAATGAACATTTTAGGCCCGTTATTATTCTCTTGTTTCAGAAAATGGTCTCTGAATGTTCCCTAAAATTGTCCGTGTTGGTTAAAAAAAAAAAAAAGTTTTTCTTATTTTTTTCATTGGTTTTGTTTTTTCAGGTAGTTTTTTTTCCACTTTTAAAGAGTTGGTGTGGTCCATGAAGGTTGCACTCATTTACAGTGTGTATATAATGACTGCAGTTTGTTTTTTGCAATTGGTAAATTAAGTTTCTGTTGAGTTTAAGTTTTATTTTTTACAGAGCCAGTTCATCACAAAGCGTCCCAAGGCACTGCAGAAAGAAAGCAAACCAGTTCAATCCATGTCCAATGCACAAAGTCCACCTAATCCCAGTTCACTGCAGTTCGGTCCAGATCAGATTACAGCAGGTTGTACTGACCCTTCGTTTTCTCACTCATAACACACGGTGTAGAAGTTTAGGAGAACACGTTTAAACAAGAAACACATCCAAAATACATCAGTGAGAAAAATCTATTGGAAGTGTAAGCTTTGCTGGGTTAATACATCATCAAGTTCCCCTCAGTTTGAGGGAAAGCAAATCCTTTTTTCTAATATAACGTTTGTTAGGTTATCTATCTATTGAATGGCGCTCTTCTCAACTTTACTCATCCTTCACCTCTACTCAGTGTTGCATCCTGGGGAAGCATGAGGAGTCGGTTACAGTAGGAAGAGAAAAACTCCTCTTTACAGGAATAAACTCCCAGCACAACTGGATTTTAAGAAGGGCAACTATGAGTAGAATTAAGATGGTGAATGCACATTCATCTTGGAAGGACCTTCAAAAGTCTGTGAGCTCTCACCATTAGATTTATCTAAAGAAATATTTTCAAGCTTAACCACAGAGGAAGAAAATGTGTTTCCCAAACTCACACTGGGAGCTGAAAAGGACCTGACCTCCCATTCTCATGTGAAAACTAGTTCTAGTTGAATGCATTAAATATCCTATGGCCTCTTGCTTTAACATTTAGACTGGGATTTAGAAGCATAAAAAACTAAAGGAGGTTCTTCAAAATACCTGATAAACTTTAGTTTTGACATGAATTAATTGACAGTTTGCTGTTTTAATGTTACACACATTTTCATGTGCATTTGGAAGTTCTTGTCGTGGAGCTCCAACGATGGCATTTTTCTGTTCAGCTTCTTGTTTTCCACACTTGTTCATCAGTTTCACACAAAAACATCCATATTCAATGTTTGTAATGAAGCAGCACGTGAAACGGAGTTGCACTTTTCTAATGTGATTTGTAATCCAAGGAAAAATCTTTAACTCATTGTACACTGTGCCTAAAGGGAGCAAACATTTTGCTTTGACTTGTCAGTGAATAGGAACTGCCTCTTGTCCATGTCATAACACTAGCTAATGCCCAATACAATCCATTTGAGCCTTTGCTTACTTGTGTCTGCTTTCAAGTGCAAAATTCTTCATTTCTCTCCACTGAAGCAAAGCAGTCTGTCCACTCTTTATTCCGCTTCTTTTGTCATCTTCTTTTCATCTCTTCATCCTCATATGCAGTGCCAGTCAAGCAGAAAACCAGACCTGTGTGCTATGAACTAAGATGCTAATAATCTGCAGTAAGACTCCCTTTCTTATCTTCAGTTTGCTTCATTTCCATAAGACCACTACTCTGTTTTCCTTTGTACGTCTCCCTGCTTCAGCCTATTACGTATTGACACATGTCAATCGAATTAGAGCACAAAGATCTTATTAAAGAGTGTAGCCATTCTTAATGAATCTTTGTTGCCTGCCAATCTAGCTTCATCGGTCTCTTCAAAAAGGGAAAATAATAATATAGCTTTGATTTGTAATATGTTAATTTTCTCATACTTTTCCTCACCCTCATAACCATAGGTGTACCAGCTGCAGTCGTACGATGTACTGCATGACTTTGGTTGGCTAACTTATAGAAGTATTAAGCTCGTAAAACATACAGCATGATTTATGTCTCTGTGTGCTGTGGAAAGAGGCAGATTATCTTGACATGACTCATAAGTGAACAGCTCTTGAATATTATGAGCACAGAAAGTAAAGAGTACAGTAAAGTATGGGGAAGGGGGGGGGTGTCTCTTAAACCCTTAACGGCCCAACCCGCGAATGAGCGGTAGGAATATCAGGTCTTTATTTGT
>JBAMHV010000004.1:17402481-17423506 GCA_037177535.1 Pseudomugil gertrudae | reverse complement strand
GCTGTCTCTGTGCTATGATGAGCTCTAAATCCTGACTGGAATTCTTCAAACAGATTATTTCTGTTCAGATGGGCACAAAGTTGAGCTGAAACTATTCTCTCAAGATCTTTAGACATAAAAGGGAGGTTGGATATTGGTCTATAATTAGCTAACACTTCTAGATTAAGAGTTGTTTTTTTCAGTAAATCTTTAATTACAGCTGTCTTTAAAGCTTGAGGTACATATCCTGTTAATAGTGATATATTGATCAGACTCGGTACCGATGTAGAGTTGACACTAAACAAGGTTCATTTTCACACCCTGCATACTATAGACATGTCTACGTAGCAGATACTACATCTGTTTCAAATGTAATGCATATTCAGACACCAGCGATATCAGCTGAACAATTTGACTGAAAAGTTACAAACAAAGCATAAACGTTTGTTTTTCTTCTATTTAGTATTCCACTGGATGTCTTTAATGATTGCAGCACTAAAGCCAAAGCCGCGATGAATCCATAAGTTGATACAAAATCCCAAAGCCTCTCCTTTGATCTTGAAGTTGTTGTTGAACAGGTTTGAGCTGCATTTTGACTCATTATCCCACCACAGTATAAAGACGTCTCCACACACGTAAGCCACTTGAGGAAAGGACAAAGTCTCTGAAGAAAGGAGTGCCACTTGTTTTGGATCAGGGTGCAGCTGGTTCACTGAAAGTGCCTGACTCCAGAGTAGCAATACCCATGGAAAATGAAACTATTTCATCATGGGTTTAATACACTGAAGTATTTATGTTGTGCATGACGCTGGTCAGTGTGACAAAGTTTCCTTCCTAATTTCATTTTTAGAGAGTGAATCATTGAACATGATGTAGATGTTTCACAGGGAGAATAATATAAACATAAACACCTGTAACTTAGACAATATAATAGATTTTAAAAAAGGAAATATCCATCCATCCCATTTTCTACCGCTTATTCCCTAAAGGGGGTAAAAAAAGAAATATAACATCCTTTAACATTAAAATCTGTTACATTTTAAATTTATCAAAATGTCAAATAATGTAAGTTGAAAGTAATTATTTAACAGATCAATTCAAGTTTATTAGTTTTTTTATTCTACTGTAGATTTATCTATACTGTTGTAAAGCATACTGTTAGTTATAAGTCATACTAACTGGTTAATTTTACACTCCCAACACTGCTGATTCACCAAGCATCATGTAGAGAGCCCTAAAATGTAGAGAGCCTACACTAAAATGTGACTTGCACACATATGCTATGATGTTAAAACATAAATGCATAAAGAGGTGGACTTGGGAGGTGGACAACATATTATACATGCTAATGTCTTTCATTAAACAAATAAATAAATAAACCCAGAGCAAAAATAAAGTTCTAAACTTTGTGATTATCAAATTTTGGTTTTTTTCTCCCATTTTTAACAACTTTTTCTGCTACCCCACTTGGCATAGCATTACTGTTTTCTAATCAGGAAAATAAACAGTTGTATCAACAAACTAGCTTACTTTGTACATTTTGTGTGTTGCCAATCAAAGACTAAACCACAATGTACCATTTAACACAGCATCTATTCATGTTTGTGCTGCATTTATCGGCTTTCTCCTCCTGTTTTAACCAGACCAATATATCATGACCTAAATTGAGTTAAGTCAAACAGTCAAGTGAGGGATTACCACCTTTGTCAGTAAGGAAAATTATTCATCTTAAACAACTTGTCATTTTGCCAAGATCATGAATCACTTAGCATATTGGCATGCTTAGTGTGTGTGCGTTTGGGAGTGTCATTATCCTTGGAAATGTGCTGAGATCTTTGTCATAATTGATGAGGAAGGGGAAATACGCCCCTCTATACTTAATGAAGATACACAGACACTCTGACGCTTCCACACTCAGAGGCTCATAAGTAGATATAGCAACCCATGAAACACAAGGGCAAAGGGCTCTATGGAGACCCACTCAAATGTGCATTAAGTCAATCAGTGTTACACGGTTTGCATTGCAGTACTTGTCAGAAGATTCGAGTGAATTATATGTAAGTGCAGCTTTAATTTAGTGTTTCTTTATTTACCTTGCAAAATGATGCATTTTACATAAATTACTCATTTACCTGTGACGCCTTAACAGCACTGTTAAAAATGCACAGATGCTGTGTGTGTTTAGAGCACATAAGTGTCTGTGTTGCATGGGTTAGCATTAGGATATCATTTCTGCTGCTGCCTCTCTCACACACAGAGCTATGCCACACTGCAAAGTCTCAGATTCGTATGCTGAATTAAAATATTTCTTTATGCTTTGACAGTGAAAGAAGGAAAGTGGGGCAGTTATGGAGCAGCTGACACTGAGCGATGGCAGTTAATGTGGACTTATGCATGCATTACAGAGCACACACCCACAGACACAGAACACACCACTCACCACATACCCGTAAATTGACACTAAGAGTACGCCTCATAGTTTTTCAGCTAAGTTTTTTTTTATTTTGACATTGTCACACACACACAAGCATAGTTGGAGGGATATCTGGCTATTCAGTCTCCAGGACAGGTACTCATCCTAATCCCTGATTAACAATATCAGTCGGTGGTGACAGTTTAATTTAACACAGAGCCTCTCAAGGATTAGATCCTGCATGAGAGTTTGTGCATACACTCACACACCCACTTGTGCAGGCACACATAATTCCCCAGCAGATTAAAGATCATGTTTATGTATATTCCAGTTTAGAACAGTCACAAAGGAAATAAGATGATAATAGCTTTAAACATCGTTTCCAGCGACACAGCAGGGTTGATAAACTATCACTGTTTAAAGAGATTGTCCAAGTAAAGGTGTTTTTTTTTTTCATTAAATAAGGTCCTTAAAAAATACAAATACATTTTCACTTTATTTAGCAATAATGGTGGCATCCTTCAAAAGCAGCTCAGTCAATAATTGTGGACCCCTGTGGGATCCTGTGGTCTTGCCCCAGCACTTTAGATCCAGAGATGCATGTATGGTGGGCAAGATGGAAAACAATATTGCTACAATATTCAATATAAATCTGTCTTGATTTTATTTGCAAAAAATGTGATAGATTATAAGTGTATACTAATGGTGTTCATTGGAGGTCATCATGTCCTTTGCTTTGAGATATGCAACTGCTGTTGTGTTTAAATTCAACACATTACAAATGGGTTGGCAGCCACCAATTATGTGGGGACACTTTTGTGTTTGACGCTTGCACTGCAGGAAGTGGTCAAAATAAAGTGGTGCACTGATTAGCATCGTCATCCTGCATCAGGGTTGTACAGAGTATTACTGTCTTGTACTTTAGAAAGGTTTTGTTTTACAGCAAGCATTGTTCAGGTGGCCAATTATCTGCTGAGCCTTTCATTGTGATTGTAACACAACCCAAAGTTAAAGAGTGTATGGTAGCCTGTGTCAACTACTAAAAGAAGATGCTTTTAAGGTGTAGCATGTCTAAATACATCAAGCCACATTGGTTTGAATAGTTTCAAATAAGTTGCATGAAATGATTTAAATGAATGCCTGTAGATAAAAATGAAAGATTTTCACAGGTCATTGCCTCATGATTATAAAGCAGGAATCTGAATGTCTGGTTGGAAATAAAAGGTCAATTCAAAAGCATCAGATGTAACAATAAAGAGAAGGAACAAAGACATAACATAGTTCACAGGTTGGTATATTTATTGTTCATTATATCTCCTGTCAAAAGATAAGGCACTTTTTACTTTTTACATATTTACTGATGCTGAATTAAAAATAATGAGAAAAAATAGGTATTTCATAGCAACGCATCAGTGCAAGGTGTTCTTACCTGCAAGAAGAAACCAATCAGTGTAAATTAGCTGTGTGTTGAGCTGTTTAGGTCTCTGCTAACAGTACCAGAGCTGTTAATGATTCCCGTGTGAAAGCTGCTCATGCACACAGTGCAGAAACTGCAAGCAGTATTACACATTGTAAAACAGGTAAACTATATGCTTAAACATGGCTTTTTCCAGATTTTCAGCCTTTTCTCATTTTGCCTGATTGTAATAAGTGTTGTACCGTGTTGGGCATGTTTTGTAACAAATCCGTTGTTTTGTAGTTTTTATAGTTTTAGTCTTTCATCATCGAGTGAAACATGTTTTTTTTGGAAAGTGAGAAATTGCTCCTCCACATGACCAGCCTTTCTAAACACTGAAAACCTTCACCAGTGTTCTCCAGAGGAACATAACAGAGGAAATGTCATGTTAAATCAAACCAATCGCCCAAACTGGGACGACTTTCAGGAGCATGAAGTCATTATGTATTCTTTGTATTCTACTTGGTCATGGCACCCAGACCAGTTAGCCCTTCTAATCACTGAAGGTGTCACGATCTTCTTCCTCTTTTGGCTTCTTACTTATATTGACAGTGTCCCCGATAACCTGAATGAGTTGCTTTAGCACCAGATACCAGTGCAGGTACTTAATATGGCGGCTGGAGTTTGAATGCAGTGAAGCGCATCTGTGATGTCAGCTGTATCAACGGCACTCAACACAACACATTTATTTTGGTGTAACTTTGTCTTGAGAGCTCATGTTTTTTCTTTGTTTAGATTGACTTTGGCATCATCTTCCAAACCAGCAATTTGACATAACTCTTTATATGTCTGTCTTCTTAGTCATTTGCCTGGTCGGCCTTGGACTGGTGGTCTTCTTCTTTAGCTTCCTCCTGTCCATCTTCAGATCCAAGTACCACGGATACCCTTACAGGTAACTTTAGGAATGAAATGATTCGATAATGTTTGGATACCTATTTAAATATGGATGAAAAGAATACATGGATCACAAATTAAAACAGAATATAACAGTTTGTCTTTATCTCCTGTTGTAATGTGTCGGTACATATTCTCTCTGGCTCAGTAAGCTGGAAGACCAAAAATTTGGTCCCATTTTTAAGCATACGTCACAATCACATGTAAAGATTTAAAAACAACTGTACTGTCTGGGTTTAAAGGACAATACTGTGCAAGATACTCAAATTCAGCTTTTGTAAATGATTCAGGATATAGAGGGCTCTTCAATGGGACTAATAATACATTGTCACAAGGGCTGAACTTTGTTCTGAACTTTCATTTGAAATGGATCCTAATTAAACCCTTTTAGTACATTAAAGTAGTGACCTTGTTTTTTTAAGAACAATCTGAAACATTTATTCTCATTTAGCTACATTGAACTATTTTATTCCGGTATGGTTCATAAATTGCAGATAAAATGCAACAGAAAGACACAAAGACAGGTTGAGGACATTTTGATGTGCTTTATTGGTGCACTTCACTCTTGCTTATATGGAGTAGGTTGTGCCAGTGCAAATTGCTGTTATTTATCTTCGATTATGACTTCCCGTTGCATGATTAAGGTGCATGTTTTGAATTTCAATGGTGTCTGCTGTACTTCACTTTTCTTTATAAATACAAATGTGTCCACAGCAGCATCTGCACTATATTTTGCCTGATTACAGGCTTTTAGACTCTTTAATTCATTGAAGTATTTTCTCACAAGACCTTCAGCAGTTTTCTTGTATATAAAATGTTTTGCCTTCATCACAAAAGCTACAGAAACGCAAGGAACAACAACAGAAAACACTTTATTCATACCATTTTGCTCTTTTTCCCTTTCTGTCCTTTACATTGGCTCTACTTCTCCTTTTTTCTCACAGCTTTCTTATTAAGTAAAAAAGAAAAGACAGAGGAGGAGGTCAGAGGATTGCGAAGAGGCGTTAAGGTGAGAAGAAGAGGAGTCAAGAATATACTTGAAAAGCTGTGGAGTCTACATGGTGGGCTTGATTTTTGTGGGTGTTGCTTTGTATCACAATCTTTTTAAAAGATCTTCAAGTTAAATAAGCGAAAATAACTTTTTCTTTGAACACTGGAATAATAAAGGTTTTTGGCATGTCACTGTATAATTGTGTTTTTATTATTGCTCACAACGGATGAATATTCTTTTTGGGTCAATACACAGGCAGCTCTTACATTTTAATGAAAGCACAGTAGTTTATAAAAAAAAAAGTAGCATCAGTGAAGCTCTGAACCAAAGCTTTAATAGAAAACTTACTAACTAGATGCAAAATCACACAATAAATATTTCCATGTAAATAGCTTGTTTGTGCATAAGCATAACAAAGACCCGGCAGGTTCATTTTATTTTGTTAGGTTTCCGTCCAGTCCAGGGCTTTCAGAATAATGTGTTTAAATATAAACCGTGCACTGATATAAAACCTATAGAATACATAAATCGTGTGATTTATTAGGGAGGGTATTTTGTTTTTATGTAAAATTTAGGTTGAAACAGGCAATTTATTTTCTTTAACCATAAAATTTCAAGTTTAACTCCAAAGCAAACGATAAACAATGATATAAATCATAATGTATACTTGTATGTAATTAGTAATATTTTATTCATCTTATAAAAAGAAAAAAACTGTTATGTCTGATAAAGAACTGACTTCCAAACAAGTCTGAGACAAAAAATCCACCCAGATGTTCATCTGAACCAAAAATCCACCCAGATGTTCATCTGAAACAAAATCCACCCAGATGTTTATCTGAAACAAAATCCACCCAGATGTTTATCTGAAACAAAATCCACCCAGATGTTCATCTAAAACAAAAACCACCCAGATGTTTATCTGAAACAAAATCCACCCAGATGTTCATCTGAAACAAAATCCACCCAGATGTTCATCTGAAACAAAATCCACCCAGATGTTCATCTGAAACAAAAATCCACCCAGATGTTCATCTGAAACAAAAATCCACCCAGATGTTCATCTGAAACAAAAATCCACTCAGATGTTCATCTGAAACAAAAATCCACCCAGATGTTCATCTGAAACAAAAATCCACCCAGATGTTTATCTGAAACAAAATTCCACTCAGATGTTCATCTGAAACAAAAATCCACCCAGATGTTCATCTGAAACAAAATTCCACTCAGATGTCTGCACTAGTGCTGCATTAAACGGGCAATCACTCCTTCCTGCATGAACACTGAATTCAAAAATAGTAACACATCAGCTCAGTTCACTCCAGAAGACTGCTGGAGTGGGTTAAAGAGTTTGCAAGGCAAAGGTTGTTACAAGAATACATGAATTTCTAATTCTTTCACTTGTGGACTAAAACTCTGGTGGGCTGAGCATTACAGCCATTTATATAACTGTGTGTGTGGGCAGAAAGACTAATGGTAATACAGATATATATATATATATATATATATATCGTCTTGCCCATTGTGAGCGGTAGAAAATGGATGGATGGATGTCTATATTCTATTCTGGAATGTGCCGCTAGGTAGCATCAGACAGTAGTAGTTCTGTGTTTACTGTCGTGATGTTTCATAATTTTTGTAATGTAGGAGTCTGTTTTTAAGACATCAGCTGTCAGTTTGGGTCGTTCAAGAAGACTTTGCGCTGGTGAAAGTTGTGCTACACAGGAGTCTCTGTGTATCTTTTCTGCTATTTCAAGACTTGTTATTAGAGTCTCCATGGCAAAGATACTTGTTTACCACCGGGATTTACTGATAATGCTCCAAATTCAAGATTTTCAGTGAAATAACACTTTAAATCCCAACGGAGTTGAAAAGAAAGAGATGAAGATGCAGGACAGGAGTGAAGCAGAGAGAAAAACGATGGAGATTTAAACTGTTTCTTCCAATTGTGCTGGCTAATTTGCGATTACTAGCTAACAAAATTGATGAGCTCCAGGTGCTAACCGGGTCTCAGAAAGAATACACAGTGCAGTTTTATGTGCTTCACTGAGACATGGCTGTTTGGGAAACCATATTAAAAATATTGCCATTCTTGTCTGCACATGTTTTGTGAGCTGTTGGGAGAGTGTATATAATTGTTTCCAGGTGCTGCTACTTGGTTATCTTTCAGAGTGGAATGGGGATAAAAAGAAAAACAAATTCACAATAGCCGGTTTTACAAATATGCAGAGCAGCCTTGGAAAAAAGGATGGCAAAACTCCAGCAGCACTCGCTCTCCCTCAGTTTGTAGGAAAATAAGTTTTCAGAGCAGAAGTAGAAGAACCACTGTATCATCCAGTTTCAGACACGTCACCTTCAGCTAATTAATTGCAACATTTTGTCTAAGCATGTGTAGGAGCTGTCTCAAGCAAAAACATCCTGTGCACCAGTATACTTGAATAAAACAGCAAGACAATGCTGATCATCAGCGCTGAGAGCACAATTTCCCATCTGTTTCCCCCCCAACCACTGGCCTTTTGCTGTGAAGGACAGCAGAACAAATGTCACTTTCAGGGGGTGGAGGTGGGGTATTTGCAAAGGGAGAGAATCAATGTGGATATTCAACAGGGGACAGTAGAAAATCCTACATGACACGTTAAATGTTGCATGCACATTTTCAGCCCAGAAAAGGGTCATTAAAATGAAACTCTTTCATTAAAACAAACATTTTACTAGATGTTTTCTCTCTCGCTTCCTTGCTCGCTCGCTCTCTCGCTTTATTTATCACTTGTTTATTCAACAAAGAACAAGCCCTGCCTTTTTCTTGTGAAACATTTTCTACTCTGTGAAAATGATAAACTATTAATGGGCTTTATTCAGCTTTTTCCATTCAGTGTCTGCCTTTGGAAATTTCATGTAATTTAAACATTTTGCAGCCACTGTTGTAGTTTCTCAGTGCTGTAAGCGTTCATGTTTTTGTCTGATTTTCTTCGCTCATCTCACCTCTGTGTTGGCATACCACTGTGCCACAAAAACTCTAAAGAAACCCCTCTGCTCACGTCTCTGTGCCGCCTCACTGTGGACCAACCCCTCTGATAATCCACAGATGCTTTGTGCAGCTACAACAATTATCATCAGAGTGCTGCTTCAGCTGTTGCTGTTGTGTTGCATCAGTGTTTGTGCATGCGGGTGTCCATTTGAATCTCTATCTCTGTGTTTACATATATGCATCACAATGTGTTTGTGGGTTTACGCCTGTTCTAAGGCTCCTGTGATTTTTGTGACTGTTTATGGTTTGGAAACAGCTGAACTTAAACTGATTTGAAACTAAGACTAAATATATAATATTGATGTATAACCACATTATTTCTACCAGAGTATGTTAATATTAAATGTGTCTCTCTTATCTTAAAGCATAATAGATGCAAACAATCCTTTTATTCAAGATTTTTAAATCATGTTGCTTTTACATGAGACGGTATCCCTTCCAAACACCACCATCAGGCAGGCAGTTTTTGGAAACCCTATTTCAGATTTTATTATTTAGGGCTCCCAAAGGGTTCTGAAAGGCTTATATCTTGTATAAGCCTCAATTCCACCGTGTAGAATTATTTCAGGATTTTCTACTTACTCCGGAGGATTTCCCATGGCAAAACTTTGCACTTCTGTGGTTTATTTTTCCCTGAATTAAAGAGGTTTAGTGACCCCCTGTGTTGAAATCTGTAAAAAGGTGTTTCCATTACATGTATACTTCTATATAGAAGTCTGAAAAACCACCTTAAGAGAGCATAAAAACAGTTTAGGGATAACTGAGACGTTTTTCCAAATGTGGTATCAAACTGTGGTAATAAAGAGTTTGCAGGAGGAGTGAAACGATGCTTACTGAAGATCTCGTACCTTCGTGGTATCGTGCAAAAAGGGAGTAGATTAATGGTCAGTTCGTAAAGTAAATAATGAAATGTTCTTGCCTCTTGTAGATTACAGAATATGTATGAATTTAGATGGAAAATCTTAAGCAGAATGAGCAAGCTGTGTTTGTCGGCACCTGCTTCATCTCAGAATGTAAGACATCACCCCTTGATGTGCATGAATTCTCATTTATTTCTCCCCAACGTCTTGGAGGGGCTGAGAACACTCTACAACTTCCCACATTAATCACACTACTGATGAGAAAAGACACTTAAGGATACTCATTGCTGGAATATACTGCAAAATATTGCCTTGATTTCCATCTGCAACCCCGAGCCCTGCTTGAAGATAAGCCGGGATTTGCCCTGAAACATAATGGAAAAGCTTTATGGCAATCACAGCAGCATTACCTGGGATCAGAAAAGGCAAAGGAAGAGAGAGTCAAAGTCTGTTAAGGTCATGAAAAAAAGACAAATACCATTATAAGTTTACAGATACTACACTGAGGCTGGGGCGTGATGGCTTCAGAGAGGCCATCAAGCCCATCCCATATCACCACACTGGTTTTAGAGAAGTCATTTAAAACATGTTATTGTGTTTTTTTTAATTTATGGATTATACTTATCAGGTACCAAGACATTATCCTAAATCAGAAATATTGTTTTTACTTATATAAAAAAAAATTCTACCACAACCTTGCAATTTCTCTCTGCAATTAATAAAGTATTGTTCATTTTAGTAATTTTATTTTTTATTGAAAACTAAATACATGAAAAATGACCAAGTGTGCATAAAAGAGAAACAATTTAATGTCATCTAAATAATTAAAAGGTTAAAAAGCTCAGCATTTAACTGATATGCAAAGCTTTAGTCACTTTTACAACCCTTAATTAGCGACAGGCTGGCAGAAAAGACTTCGGGGGTGTTTATCTAAGCTGAAGTTTAGTAGCTCTGGTGCACCACAGGGAACCATCCTCTAACCTTTCATCTTCTCCCTGTTAGACCTGCCTTTATCTGGTCACCTGTAGGAGTTTTTAGATGACTCTGTGCCCACCTGCTCTTTGATGTGTACAAGACTGCTGAGAGATGTCGGAGTCATCGACACAATCTCTGCAGCATCAGAATCAGTGACGAATGGATTGGAAAGCAAAGATGTTGCATCCTCTTCATCACATGCTGAAAAAAACCAGCAGATTCACAGCAGATAACCCCAGCAGCCTCCGCCACTCGGAACAATTCCTTTCACGTGTCCTGAAAAGAGACACGTGTCATCTGACTGAATTTTCTTTCATTTAAATCTCACACACATAAAAAAATCCCTAATGTTTGACACAACCCCTTAAGGGCTAAAGTATATTTAAAACATGTTTCTGAGACATTTTTCATCACTTTATGGTAGAAACTTTACTCAAAACCCTGTTCTCCACCATATGGTGCTGGTCTCCTGCACCCTGGTGAATATTAGAAAGCAGAAAATTACACTAAAAAAATTTTGACCTATTAAATGGTAATGTAAAGTAAATGTATGGGAAAATAGAAAATAGGCCTATAATGGGGGAATTCAATTGTCTCCGTCTCTACAGAAGAATGGTCTTAGTGCAACAGAGACTAATATTTAACTGTAACGTTAGTCAAGATATTTTTTCAGATATTAAATATCTTGGAGTTACAGTTGCCCTGAAGTGCAATCCACATCAACAAATCACCAAGCACAACAAAGTAAAAAAAAGCACAAATACATACATGGACACATCTTGAGATGTCCGTCGACGGATGTAAAAAAAAAATCTGCTCAACCTGTAGATAAAGTTTGCACAACAATAGCAGAGTAGAGGTAAATCTAACTGCTGTAGGAACAATGTGTACAAGGATGGCTAATACCAAATGCACACAGCCACTTTTCCACTACTACCTACTTTACCCTACTGGTTTTCCATTACAGAAATATGTGGGATGCTGGATCACGGCAGATAGAGCGCGCTGTTATGTCATTTGTATGACCGCCATGATCGGAGATGTTACAAAGCTGCTGCTGTGATCAGAACTGCAGAGAATACACCGGTGTTGGTTCTGATACTGCTGCTGTTATCAATAATAGCTGCCACCTAGATCAAAGCTGCAGACGGTTTCTGACTTCTAGATCTTGCATTTAGACCTAGTCTGACAAATTTGGGTGTAACCCGAGAGACAGCAAAACTTTTTATCTTGGACCACAGGCACTACTCGATATACTGCAGAAGTATCTACTCGGTCTGAAAAATGTCTAATGGAAACACCCTAAAACCTGGTCGAGTGGAGTAAAGCTGGTGGAGTAGGTACTAATGGAAATGGGTCATTTGTGAAGGCTGTGAAGTAAATACTTCATGATGTCACAATCACTGAATACAACATAAAGCAAATCACAAAAAAGGTCTCAAATCTAAATCTACACTCTGGGAGTATATCCCAGATATAATGTCACCACCATGGGGGGAGGGGGGCTGCTTGACCAGTTCTGTCCTGTGCTTGTTTAAAATATACAGCCACCAGACATCTGGTATCATGGTATGCCGACTTTGTCATCTTGTACAACAAACTGAAGCCCTTTAGATTGGTCCTCCCAGCATGTATTGATGGTGCCGTTATCCAATCAGCTTTATCCCATTAGCCATTCTGGTAGTTTAATGTTTGTCTTTTTTTGTTGTTATTTTTTATGTTGTTTGCATTTTGTAAAGTTCTGTTAAACATAAGACAAGATTTCAAATATGACAAATGTACACAACCAACAATATTTATTCATTTCCCACAATGCTTAGTCGATTTAGGATCCCAGGAACTAGCAGGCGAGAGGCAGAGTGCACCCTGGACTGGTTGTCAGTCTCATCACAAAGTCAACAAAGAAACAACCGCTTACTTACATTCACTCAAAATTTATAGTGACCAATTAGCCTAACTTGCATGTTGTTGGATAGTGGTAGGAATCTGGAGTACTCAGATAAGACCTATTTATACCTGAGAAGAACATCCAAACTCAACACAGAAAGCAGTTGTTTGAACACCTACCAGGCTAAAGCAACCATCTTGATGTGAGGAAGTGGTACTTCTCACAATGCCACCATGCAGCTTCAATTTTAAAGAATAATGTTAAGTCCAAATAAGAAATATTCATGGATGGAAATGAAAAACGCTCAAGGTTTATGTCAAACTGAGATCATCTCAGCTTTCCGAATGGTTTCAGGGACATGTAACTTTTTTTTCTAAATATATGTCGAACATTTATAACAAAAACAAAGATATATGTCTGTACTCGGCTTTCTTCTAGCCTTGACTTGGGCAGAGGAGCGTACAAAATTAGTAGAATATGCATGAGGACGCTACTTATGCTCTGTGAATCCAGTTTTATTCTTCACTTCTTCACCAAACATCCTCCGACACCATTAAGAGACATCAAACCTGAAAGTTTCCTACTGCAGAGATCTGAAGAGCTGCCCCCATCCTATAAGACCACTGCACATCACCTTGGAAACCAGTTCCTATATCTAGCAATGAAGAGTACTTCATAAGTATAATTTTAAATGTGACAGTACATTTTTTAATAAATGTATGTGTAAAGGGCAAGAAGGATGCAAGAAAACAAGGTTGTTGTTCTGACATCCTCACCAAGTAATAACATTAGCATTTTCTTCTCATGTCTCATTGTAGCTCATTTTCTTTGCATTGGAAGAGACTTGAATAGAGCAAAGATAAGCCTGTTCCATATGCTGCAGATTAAACTTAGGTAAGGTCAAGAAGTACACAGCTACTGAGAAACCCTGTTGTTATTAAAAGTTTTACAGCCAAATAACAAAACGCCCCAACGTTTGTGGCCAAGTTTCATTTTCTGAGTTTATTTCTTGTTTTTATTTTTAAAAAAATACATTGGTATTTGTTGTTTTTAGTCATTTTGGACATCTGATCATTTTTCTGATAATAACAGCCTGTTCATTTGCATCTAACCACAACTCGGCATAGTGAGAAGCTTGTGCTCCATAATCAGCATACTAATTAACTATACTAGTATTTATTATTATTATTTATTATTATTAAACCTGTCCTGTTCAGTATCATGATAGCAGAATTACATCTGACTGCCCTGCTACAAACTAAGTCACTTTGCTAGCAGGATTCTTTTGGATATCGGGCACCCCTTGAATCTCAAATCTATATCTATTATTGTTGTATTATTATTATCATAGTATTATAGTATTATTGTTTTATTCATTTATTTTCAGAAGAAAGTGAGAAAAAGGGAGAGTAAAACTAAACATCCTAAGGCCTCTGAGTATGTGTGTTTGATAGATTGTTGTTGTGTTGACTGATCATGCAAATGCAACTGCACCACCTTCCAAAGATCAGGGGCAAAAGCAGAGGGCCCCAAGTCCCGGAGGAACCTGCTGTCACAACAGAGGATAGAACCAAAGACATCCCACTGCAGGGATAACAGTATTTACACTTCAAAAAAAGAAGCAAAGAAAAACTACATCGCCATGGAGTGTGGATCTCAGGCAACAAGAAGCTGCAGCCCACCAGCCCTATAAGGCAACCACCTCACAAGCAGAGCCCCTATGTGACCGGGGTGGTGGCCAACTACTAAAAGTAATTTCTAAAAAAAACTAAACTTAAAAACCTATTGTTGGCTACCTGAGGTTCTCCTGGAAACCCAGGGTGAGCAGAGTTAAGAATAGTCATGTTGTTTGTCCTTAAAAAGATTATAAAAAGATAAATACTTAAAAAAAAGTCCACCCGGTACCCCATAGAGTCCTCACTTCCCGACTGCTTCACCAGCCACTTGTCTTGCTCCGATCATCAGAGGAGGTATCAGCACACCCAATATAGAGGACACTCCACCAGCTCCGGACTCCACTGCATCACCGGCCACTCCGAATCCCGCCAGCCACATAGCCTCGATCAGCGTGCGTTCTATGCTGCGGCGTCGGCTGTCGGCTCCCGGGCATTCCCGGGCACTGCCGTGCGGCAGCTCCTCTCCTTCTCCGCAGGTTGTCCCGCTCTGTTGCAGTTTCACCTTCTTAAATTAGTCCTCAGTGCACCCACAGCTGTTGCCCCTTTCCGTTGATTACAGCTGGGGTTGATTGGTGACAGGTTCCCAGGCCTTTGGAGAGTATCATGCAAAAAGTAAAACCACCCCAACATGCATAGTCCACAAAAATACACAACATGCATAAAACTGACCCCTCTAGGCAACAATCTAACCCTGTCACACCTATCCTGACAACTACCCAATACCCAATACCCCTGTTAACCCCCCTAAAGACCACAATGCCCATCACCCCTAACTCAATCACCCCACTTAATTTCACTTCCCTGTCACTGCCCAACACTGAGGGTCCTCTGGGTTTTATGCTACTCAGTGACGCCATGTCTCCCTTCTCTTTCCCCCTTTTCTCTCCAAGGCTTAGTACCGCAGACATCCCCGGGGGCCAGTAATCACCAGGCAGTGATGCCAGCACGGGTGCTGCTTAGGTTTGTTAATAACATTCTGGATGGCTGGATCTCCAGTGAACACACCTGAACAAGCTTGCTTACATCAAGCTCTGTGGTACACAAATAACGAAGGCCATGCAGCTGGTTGTAGCAGCCTCTGGAAATGATACGGAGGCTCATATGGTCTTAAGGAAGATGTCAGTCAAAAGTTAAGAAGGCTGTTTGTATTATAAAAATCACCATTTCAAAAACATTTACATCCAAACAAATTTATATAAGAGAACACATTAAATATTACTCGGCTGCTGGCTCATTGGAGATAGTGCAACAATCTGTAGGAATGTACTGATGTGTGTGCAATCATTTATACACAGCACTCGTGTGCACAGCAGTTTTTTTGCTCTTTACTGATCACACCTGTCATACAACTGAGCTTACTGAAATTATTGTAAATATTTCTGTGACAAATATGACTCAGGCAAATCAGAGACATGTTAACATGATAATGTCTCAGCAGCGATAAAGCCCAGTTGCAGAATGTACTTACAGTTTTGCAAAACGGCTACAGGGCTGCATGTTTATCTGTATAGAAATCAGGTAACTGCGATGTGATCACAAGCCACCGCTCAGTACACTTGTAGGGGGTATTTGAGATTGGATAACCCAGGACAGATGTTAGCACCAAATGTCAACAGCCCCTTAGGTTTCCTGTGAGTTATTTACCCACAGCTCAAATCATGTGATAAACATGTTTTGGTTCACAAGAGTCAAGCTATCAAAATGGGAAATTACCAGGCAGGAAAGTCGAAGCATTGGAAGTGCTGCCTAAATCAGAGAATCTGGTAAAGAGGCAGTGATATACAAGATTGTCTTTTAATCTCGCTTCCTTTTTGCTTCTAGAATTGCTTTAAAAATCTAACTCTGCATCTTGGATGAACTCTGAATAGGTTGTAGCATATTAGGATACCGTTGTATAAGCGCTATCAGCAGCACAGTATAAACCAAGTGGTCCACAGTCAATATCCCTTACGTGTCGCATACCCACTAACGTTGGTTTAGAAACAGGACCAGGTATACTAAGAGTGTTTACGCAGTTATAGTAGCCGTAATATTTAGTCTGTTTTGTTTATATTAATCACCTACAGTGAGCCAAACACATATAATTCAATGAAACAGACGCACTAGTTAGAGATGGCGCCATTGGTTGCCATGGTAAATACGTCATCGTGATGACATGCCATTTTACAGAATAGTGGAGTCAAAAAATGGATTCTCCACTCAGGACTGATTAAAAGTGCTTAATCCTTCTATAATGCTAGCTCACTGTACTTGTGCATGTAAACATTCAGACTTTCCTTCTGTAGACCTGCTGTCCATCCTTATTAAGATGTGGCATAAGACAACAATCCCAACCCATCAAATCAACATCAGCTCCAAATTAACAGCATAATTGTGGATAATAAATAAATTGACTAAAGTGCCGAGGCAGGAACCCTCATCTCCCAGAGGGCTGAAAGCAGCTGTAACACACCAACCCCGACACAAACAAACACCTCCCTTCACAACTTCAAAGGCAGGAATGAGATAATTCAGTGGCTGTCCTGCGAGGGAGCAGCAAGCTCATTTTCACTCGCAAACAAACTGTCAAAACATACATTTCATACAGCGACCAGAGGGTCTGAGATCATCAACAACATTAGGAGTTTAAGAGGAAGTGGGTTTTTTTTTCCTTAACCATGCAGTGACAGAGAAAAAGACCCCTTCAAAGGATCGCCTTCAAAGGGAGTTTTAATTATTACAAGGAGACTTTCCGTCTCTATCATCTGTCTCTCCTATTGTCACTCCTCAAATTTTCCCAGTGTCTCCCTCAGAAACAGCCTGCCAAATTTGGATGAAATGAGGTGAAAAATAAGTTCTCTAAATTAGTTTTATATCTCTTGTGACCCCCTCTGTCTCCCACGCCTTCCTAGATTCACTAACAACTAGAAAAATATTTCAGTGGCACATTGTAAAGTTACTCTCAAGTATTAGTCAGTTCTGCTCTCTTGCTCTCCAACAGTCTCAAACAGTTTATTTTAGAATAACTTATTAGAATGAATTCTGTCTGTGCCACTGGTAAAATAGTATTCATTACAGGAAACGTGAATGTATTTTAGCACAAAGGACTTTGTGGCCTCCTCAGTAAAGCTTCGCACCAACCAGTCACATCTTTTTAGCTCTGTTTTTTATATAAACACCTGGAAAAAGCAGATGCAGGGTGTAACACTGCTGTATTTAACCAAAACTTCACTCCCACCATAGTAAGTTTGGCTTTTTGGGAAGTTACTGTGTATCTGTGGAACTGGATGTGGATACTGTGGAACAAACTGCTGGTGGAGATTAAACTTTCAGCAAAAACGTTTAAATCCAGGTTGAAAACTTTTCTTTTTTCATGTGCCTATAAATGAATCAGCACGGTAACTTTATCTGATCTGCTTTTAATGACTTTTATTTAATTTATGGTTTTATTGTGATTTCTGCTGTTTATATGCTTTTACTGTTTCAGTGTAAATCACTTTAAATTGTCCTGTACATGAAAGGTGCTGTATAAATAAACTTGCCTTGCCATCTCTGTGTTGGCCCAGATGTTAACTGGAAACTGTGGGTCGTGTTCTGCTTTATGCCTATTTATTTTTGTTCTTTTAGATTCTAATCTTAAAATTGTATTTGTTTTATATTGTTTTACTACATTTTCATTTTTTATAGTTAATGTTTTATTCTCTAAATATTTATTTCACATTCAAATTTTTTTATTTTTCCGTGTCTTCGCTCTCCAATACATGTAATAAAGACGGAGGGTGGAGACATAATTAGTACATACATGCTGTTATCTTATTATTGGTAAGTGGGAGTTTTGTGTTTTATATTTGAGGGTTTCACCGGACCTTGGGGGGTTCAATGGAAATTTTATTTTGTTTGTTTTTTAAATGTAAAGCACTTTGTCCTATATTTTTATAATATGAAAGGTGCTTTATAAAAGATATTCCATATTCCAGCGAGTGTTGTAATGAACACTAAATCTCGTTAAGCGTTTTATATTCTAATGTGAGTGTCAAGGCTGGGTCTGCTGCACACGCTGCTTAAAATGAACAAGAGCCTGATTCCTCACCAGCTGTTTCTTCAGGATTTTGACTACATCTTCAGGGATCGTGTCACTGTTCCAGATGTTTCGAAGAGGCCAGTGTGGACTTTAGCTGATGTTAATATGTCAACCCTCCACATCTCTAGATGGATAGCATCCAGGACGCATGCCTTGTGACCCTTTAATAATGGGCCTATGGGTATAGGTTGATATCAAGACTGTCATCTTATGTTATGATGTTGGCAGGTTGTTGGCCTAAAGTAGCTTAGACAGGTTAAAGATGGCACAAGACTGGAACCTGAGGGTTATTTTGAGATGAACACCACCCGGCAAAATAAAACCTGGGAGACCTGAAAACACCTGGCATAGAACGGTGGTACAGAAGCTTCAAAAGGTGAGCGTGTCATGGGGAAAACATGCTGCCAAGGACTGCATGCAACGCAGAGTTCATTAAAGCCTTCTGTGGCATGGTGGATGAGGAGGAATAAATAAGTATGAGTTTACAGTATGAGTATGATTATTGAAGAAACTGCTAGCAGAGCTACTTGACCATTTATTGACAACATTAAACCACTTTTTTTTGGTCTTTTCTGTATATTTTCCTCACATTTCAGCTTCTTTATATTAAAAATCAAGTTTTTCTTCCACCTCTCTTTCCTTCTCTCCCCTACTTGACTGTTCTACATTTAGAAAATAGCTCTCTACTCCTAGGCACCCTTCCTTCTGCCTAGCCACCTCCTGGGTTTCTCAGAGACACTGTCTTATCATTTCTGATTTACAGACATGTAAAAAGTGACTGTGTACCTACAGTATCACTCAATGTTGATCAAAAATAACCGTTACTCCAAAGTAGACAAGTCTGGTTTTGTCCAACCTTTAAAAAAAATGTCAGGTAAAATAGGGTCTCGTTTGCATTCAACCTCTGAAATCGCCTTATGATGGTAATGTGGACACTGGCTGCATGGCTGCTCCTACATGCTGCAATCACAAGGCTCTCTTTCCTTTACTTTGAAAAGCAACACACAAATATCCAAATGCAACAGTGGAGGAATTTCTGTACGCAGCAAGACAAGTTTAGTAAATTATTCTAATTTACTTGCTCCAAACTGTAGGGTCATTGTCCGGCAGGTGCCTTTCTGCTCATACACACTCGATCCCTGTTAAATAAATCCAACAGTTAGTTTTCATGTGCAACACAGTGACCTGCTGATTTGATCCAGATTAGTTTATGGGGAAAAATCTAAAATCTGCAGGACTGTGACTCTTGAGGACTGGAATTTGAGCTCCCTGGACCAGTCTGTCTCCTGGTCCTCACAATGTTGGGACATTAAGTTCTAAAGTAAAGTTCCCACAATAACCAGGTTTCCTTTCACTAGTAAAGCAAATCTGTTTTATTTGCTTCAGTATAGTTTCTATTGGCTCTGCATGTGTGTGAAATGTTTTATGAAAAGCCAAAACCATCTCAGATGAGTGCATAACTTCACCAGGTTATGATTTAGCCCTTATTTATCTGTTTGTTAGCAACTTGGTGGATTTTTGTCACATTGTTTCTGGGAATGAATGGGTTTAGGTTAGATTCCATTAAATGTTGGTAATAAACAGGAAGGATTTGTGGACATAGGAATTTTTTAAGGGATTTATGGGAAATGAGCAGCTTGATGGAAGTCTGCCCTCTGAGTGTATTTTTGTGTTGATGGGTGTTTTATTTGCATTTGCATTTTAACCATAGCTTTTAAACCAACATGCATGTATTTCTTTTTCACATCTTGTGCATGGGTTCATACCAGAGACCAGCTGTAGCACCTGTATATTTGCACCACAAAGCAAAAAAATGTGAAGCAGACTGAGAGAAAGCCCTTTCAAGATTTAAAGCATCATCTTCTTTTAAAAAAACATTTCTGAGGTGGGATTTTGTAGAGATACATTTGATTTCCTTCAAGCTTTACAGCAAACATGCTTTATTTCTTTTACCTGTTGTTTGTTTTGCTTTCATGTCAATATTAAAGTTTTACTGTTACAAAGCTCACATTCCACATCAAAGGGAATCATTCAGAAACTACACTGATCCCGGGAAGCTTAGCTTGTGGTCCAAGTTTTTCTTCTTTTACTTGTTTACATCACAATGTAAAGCATTTCCATCATTCCAGCTTTGTGGGTGTTTGGCATTACTCAAACCAAATCCCAGTCAATGCTTCACACTGACCAGTCAGTGCAGAAAGGGTTTGTTAGGAGGGAGACCTTAAAAAGATCAAAAGCTACGAAAAAGTTCCTCAGATCATGCTTCCATTGCGTAAAGCTTGCAGATTTTAGCAAACTGCTTTACTGTCAACAATGCTACCTCTTTCAATATAAATTAAGTATACATATTACACATATTTAATGGCTGAAACATTTATTAATATATTTCAAATTGATATGATGCTGAAAGTTATAAGGAAATGTAAAGTTTGCTTACATTACTGCTGTTGTGTTATTGAAGAACTAGTAACCAGGATAATCCTTTAGGCATGAAGCTGACATATTTGCCGGTGTATGTCCGGTGTAGTCCCCGCTCCCCATCATTTTTTTATTGTTATAATGAAAAGAAAATACACACATATCACCACTCATGCTTTTTTAAACCAGATAAGACAAATATTTGAGTGGACAAGAATTCCTAAATTAAGTAAAAATATTTTTTAAAAACTAAGAATTATCTTCCTTTTAAAAAATTTGCATTATGTTATTGGGATGGTTTGGACATGTTGAGAGAATGGAAAGGGTGCGATTGGTGAAAAAGGTGTATGAATCTGATGTGAGTGGAGTGAAAATGAGAGGAAGACC
>JBAMHV010000004.1:17374146-17390141 GCA_037177535.1 Pseudomugil gertrudae | reverse complement strand
TGCCGAATAGGATGCTCAGCTGTTTTTCTCTCCTCAGAAAAATTTCCCTTGTGTGGTTGTTTTCTCCCCACTTTGATTCGTGCGCCGTAATTGGCTGCTTTGATGCTGGAAAAGACACGTTAAAAAAAAAATTAAAAAAACAACTACAATATGATTTCTGTACTCTGCAGCTCTAAGTATTATTATTGTACCTTGTCATTAATTTGATTTGAATAATTTGAGTTTTACCATATTACAGATCATATTTCGGAACTATTAATATATACTATTTATTACCTATTCATTTCAATGTTACGCTACACCCTTTTGGGGCAAGTAATTCAGATGCTGTTTTCAGTGTTTTTATCTTTCTTTTATCCTCACACCCATCCATTCTTTATCCTCATTCTCAGATATTAATTTCTTTTCCTGCCATTTGGTCCCCTTCACCTCTTCCTGGTCCCTATGGCCTGTTGTTCCTGGCTTTCTTTGTTAATATTCTGAGAATCCCGTCAGCTTTGACCTCAGGGCAAGCCTCTGAAAAGAACTCATTTTAACTGGGAGCAACCAATAATGCTTTCATAAAGTTGTAAAGCAGGGTCAGATAAAAGAGTAACATAGTCGTGTGCCGGATGAAATACAAGAAAGAAACAAGACGTTACTCAGATATGCAGATGCTCTCATATGTTTTACCTGTAACTACTCAAAACAGGGAGAGGTGAAAGATCATGGCTGTGCAACATGAAAAGCTATAAAGTTAGTTCTTCATAGTAAATATGATGTGTGGTTGCTGACCCTAAACACAATTTATTAAACAATAAAGCAAATATTATGGCAATATATAACTCTTATGAAAGCTTGGGTATTATCCATGATCCTGCTGCTTGAGGAATGAAGAACAATGACTTCAAACAGATGAATGTGTCCCGCCTGGTTTCTGTTGCTATTGCTCTGGATCGTATATAGAAATACTGACTGGAGGCCGTTTATTTTATTTCCTGAACACATTGTATAAACATGCAGTGTTATATTCCTTTAAAGAAATACTATTTATGCACACTGTCACCAAATAATGTGTTCAGATTGTTGACATTTGCAAATGGAAAACTAAATATCCAAACATTTTTATAAGCATTTACAACATATTATGCTTCTCCATTTGTTGCTGTTTTTGTAGATATGTTGAAAAATGCCATTATAAACTGGTTCATTTAAACAGGTAAGGTGGACATGTTATTACCATTTTTTTAAACTTGTCTAAAAATGCAAATAAGAATTTAAATCACATGTGTTTTGTAATCATCTCTGTAATCATTTTTGACCTGAGCCCTGAAGTTAGTGTAAAGGCCTTTTGAAATCGTAAGCCTTTACACTATCGTAGTGATTATTTTGCTGACAAAAATCACATTTTTGAGACCTGAACATATAGAGTCCTGAGACTGAGAACATGTGAGTAAGTAGTTGTGTATTTAACTGATCAAATCCTGAAGATGAGAAGGGATGCAAACAGCAAAGACCTTTTTTTTTTACCAGTTTCCCATGAAGAAACACCAGCAAGCAGGCTGGATTCATGCAATCATCAAGGCAAAGTGGAAGGTGATGCACACCAAGTGCACAGCAGAGACATCCTTCATCACCAGCTGTCCATCTTAAGACAACAAAGTCATGGAGTATTGTCCATCTGTGGACAGGAAGAGGAAGTTGAGCGACAGCAGCCCAAGTAGGCAATCACAGAGAAACTCTCAAGCTATGCACCAGTGCCCACCATGTTTATTGCATCACTAACCCACTTATTCAATTCATTAACTCTACAGTTAAATAAATCATATATACGGCATATTTGTCCGTGTAATTGGTTGATTACATGGACAAAAAGATTGCTTAAATTGTTCAAGTTAATGCATTTATTAAATAAGTATGTTAGTGACATTTCCACTGAAATGTAATAAACATGATGTGTGCCAGTTCATTGCTTGTTAATTTCACAGTTTAGCTTTCTGCTCTTCATTTCAGATAGTCTCTTAAAACACATCGAGTAGCCCTGCTCTTTCATTTGGAATAGGATAGAAAGAGCTACATTATGTGTGTTCATACATTGTCTAAAAGCCAAATATCAGAAAACAATGTCAGATAATCACAATGGAGCATATACTGTGACTTTAAATGCTGGCTTATGAAGTGATCTTGTGCAGTAAGGAACATTCCTAAGCAAAATGGACAAATCAACCAACCTGTCAGGGCTCAACAGGATCTGAGCAGAATGGTTGTTTTGTGCACAAAGTGGAAAATTGAAATCATAAGTTATCAGAGTTAAAATCTGAAAAACAAATAATAACATGGCTAATGACAAACCATACCTACGCTTTGTGTGAATGGATTATTTTTTGAGGCTGTATTCTGTGTTTGAGTCACACATTCCACATTGGATGAAAGCCCTTTAAACCCAATGACAAGCCTGGATTTATTTTTACAAAATGCCAAATAGCTCAAAAACTAAGCTTTAAAATACCGAAAGTCATAGCAACTATCTCCTGATTGGCTCTCCTGAAACATTGATGACTGTCTTCTCGTGTGTCCCATAAATATTCAGACGAGGGGAAAAATGTGTTGTCTGTGTTTTCTTGCTCACTTTTAATGTATCTTAGATCAACAGCTGCACTACATGTGGGCAATAACACATAGATTGTTTGCACCTTTCTTTGAAATGTGTTTATTATAAGCCCAGTTTCTATGAGCAAAACTTCTTTCAGGTTTTATGGGTGCAAAATGAATACATTTACATTTTCTCCTCCTAGCACATTCAAAATGGTGTGTAAAATTGCATGTGAAGGCCCCATATTGCACATTCCTTGTGACAGATGCTAACTGGATGTGCACACGTGCACTTTTGAAAGACCCAACCCCCGACACACATAGTTTATCAGTTTGTACATGTTTTTGTGTGTGCAATGACTGTGAACACGTTTTACTACCTGCACACCTTTAGTGGAGCTGCTTCTATATGCTGTAATTCATTTTTTGTTTGTTAATACATTTTTCTTTCTGCTCCAACAAGAAGAAAAGCAGTATTTTGTGAGTATGTTTACATTAGTGTGAAATTACTGTTTATAAGAACATGTACAATATTTATGTGTAATACTGAAAATGCTCAAATAAAGTTGATATAAGTTGATTAATTCTTTCTCTTTGATTTAGAGCAGAGCAGTTGCTTCCCTTTCTCTTGTGTGATTTGCTGTGTCTGTCTGCATGCCACTTTTCTTCTAAGAACAATTCTCCTCTTTCTTCTCTATTACAACATGGATCTGGTCAATTGGGCTCTAAATGCTATTGATCAAGTTTATTCCACCCGCAAGGCGGTGAGAGGAGAAACCACCTGCCCGACCGGGACCTTTCCCGCTGGATACGCTGAGGACCCGTGGGCCCGCTGGCGTCCGGTGTGTCTCAGGATTCTCTCGGTTGAGGACATTGAGGATCTGTACATTTTCAGCTTCATGATCATGGGATTTCTCATATTTGGATAAGTGGATTTCTCGTGTGCTCCAAAGCTGCTGCATGGGATTGCAGCACACGTTCAGGGCATCTCTCGTTCCCTGAAAACTCTGACTCCTGCTATCGATGAGCAGGGAACAAAGCTGGATGCCATCCTGGCTCAGGTTGGCAGATTGCTTCTGTTGCCAGTGTCGTGGGAATTTCATATGCATGTTTCATATATTACATAATTTCATATGTGAGTCTCATGCTTTGACATGCTGTGCTAAAACCACGATAAGGTCTGCACATTCTCTGCTAAACAACTGATACCCATCAGATTCTCTCTTAGCTGACCTGGATAGGTCATCCTCACCGGTCATGGTAGTTTATGGTTTTACAACGTGAATCTGGTGCTAGACTTCACGAGGCTCCAGAGCAATCTCTTATGGCGCTTTTCCATTCGTACCTACTCCGCCTGGCCTCACACGATTATACCCAGAAACAGAGCGTTTCCATCAGGATGTGTCGTGTCATGCGATTACATTTTTCGTACCTACTTCGTTGTGGTTCTAAGCGTGTCGGGCCGTGCGGGTAGCGTGAAGTCCACAGGCAGGCGTCCATTGATTGGTCTAATATGATCCAGGGTGTTTCGTCTTGCCCTCCGACAACTTCTCTTGATCTGTTCCATGAGTCTATTTCCCACAAATAACCACAATCCGAGCCCCAGGTAAAAAGTTACCAGGAAGTCTTCTATCTTCGTGTCGGTCTTCTTTTATGGTATTTGTCTTCTTCTGTGGTTTTCTGCAGACTCCGCGCAAAGTGTCTAGAAACTCACATTGTGCGGGGGACCCCTCCCACATTAGAGGATCACTACTTGTAATGGAAAAGCAGTCCAGTACAATATCGTACTGCCTGGGCCGGTAGAGTCGCGTCGCGCAGGTACTAATGGAAAAGCGCCTTTAGTTCCATCCTGACAAGATGATTATGCAATGACGTGGGAACGAGGCTTCATAAGTCCCAGCGTGTATGTTCATGGTCAGACTCTCCAGAGCTCTGCCTGACAGACCTCTGAACAGACTCTCAGGAATTGCAATTTCTTTACTTTGTACTATTTCCTTGTCTCAATAAACATTATAATAATTTTCACTTTACAACCAGACTCCTCAGTCTTGACAAAGACATTTTTGCCTCAACACCAGAACTCATTCTGGCTTTTTCCAACCGTTTTGAGTGAGCAATGGGACGCGAGGAAGGTGCTGTAAATTAACCATTTTATTCTGCTGTTTAGGCTCCAGGAGCTGCAGAACTGAAGGTCGCCAAACAACGACCTGGAAACCAAAACATGCCTTATCTAATCTTTCCCTCCCCCAAATGGTTTGAAAATGTTTCTCCTGCAGAAGCAAGTTGGATAACTGCTCTGACCCGACCTTTCCCCCTCTTCCATGGGACACGTCCTTGCTGGATCTCCTGACGAGCACACCGTTGCCATAGTGACGATCAGACGGTGAACTGTGTACAGACTGTGGACCACACACCTCACTATACATGCACGTGCACATTCATGTCACATGATACACAGACACTTCCTCGTTGTCACTGTCTCTGCTCCACCCCCAACACTGAGGGCTGTCAGCATGGACTGTATTAGCACGATGAGGTCGCAGCTTGTAGTCCTGCTGGGGACTCGCACTTCCCCTCCCCTTTGACCCTTTGTCACGTGAATTGCTCTTACATGTGCTTTGATGTTGAGGTCTTCTCAGTAATCCCCTCATGTGGTATTTCTTCCCAATCTGCATGAACTAGTTCTGCTGGTTCAATTAGCTGCACCTAAGTACTGTCCAATTCTGTACATCATGTTTGTCTCTATGTAACCTTGGATTGGCTGTATCTGAATACTGGTAGTTACAATTAGTGGATAAGGTACATTTAGCTTTACGGTACCTTTGTGTGATACGGTTGTGATTTGACACACTCAGCCAGCATCGTGATCTTTTATTTTGATTTTATTGTAATTTCTTTATGATTTTCTGTTTCAATGTAAAGCACGTTGAGCTGTCCTGTACATGAAAGGTGCTATATAAAAAAACTTGCCTTGCCTTACTGTATTGAATGAAACAGTGTACATTACACTATTACTTCATCCACTCATCCAACCAGCAGAGTCCAAACCCAGAAACACACGTGTAACTATTGAACAAGACATCTGGTTATAAACCACGCTGGAGGCTGGAGTAATGTGATTGGAAGTAGCCCCTGGTGGATAAATATTCCAGATATATAATGCATTAACTTCTCCATGTGGTTATTGTTCTTTATGTTAACACTCACTACAGATTTCTCCAGTAGACAGAGCTGAGGTTTATTCGCCCCAGCACAATGAATTTAAGACCAGTAACAGCAGAAATGTGAGGTGACAGGTGCTAAAATATTCTGATCTGAATAAAATGATCCTTTTTTTAAATACATTTTTAATAAATGGCATTTTAGCAAACTATGCAGATTCTTCATTTAGAGGGAAAAAAAAGGATCAAGTGCAAAATTGACATTGTTCAGTTACAGGGAAGAGACTGGAGTGTAATGGTTGGACATGTAGTGAGAAGAGACAATATGGTTACTGCCTCTGTGAGTGTGTGGGCGGTGAGATGGGTATCACTGTAGGCCATGAAGGCCTGGGCCGTTTATTTAAAGAGCCACTATAAATGTTGGAGATGTGATAATGGCTGTGGGGCTGAGGGATGACATTTTGACAAACACAGCTTATTACAGAAATGGTTTTATCAATGTGTTTATTGCACCATCCGAGTTGCAGATTGTGTGTAAACCTGTGAATGTGCAAGGCAGCAGGCGTGCAAGTGTAACTGTACGTGCTGAAGTGTGACAGAGTATCTCTGCCTTTATGTGTATTTTTGCCACTAGACCTTTGAATTGCTAGACCTAGGGAGTAAGAAAGACAATAACAACTAAACGTGCTTGTTCTCTCTCATTTATTCTCTGAAGTAGGAGGATGGAGGAGGAGATGGAGAGAGGAATCTAACAGCTGAACATTAAAGATGAAATGAGGGGGCAGAGGAAGGGATGGCCAAGTGAAGCATGATAACTTTTATACATCTTGTTTTTCTTTTTGTCTGCAACTTTTCCACTTCTGGCTTCTGATGCTAAGAGGTCTATATTCTTCAGAAATAGTCGTGCACGGCCTCACGCTCGCTTAGACAAACATGCGAGCAGTCACGTTCACAGATACTCGGCATGGATCTTCTAGCTGCGATGCCAACTTAACTACTCAGCCGTTGCTGTAAGTTCTCTTAGTGAAAATGTCATGTCTTTTTAATGGCCTCCCCATTGTGTGTGTGTGTGTGCCTTTATGAGAGGTGAGGCAGCATTAGTGTTATTACAGTCACATTACTGAAGCATCATTACAGATTATTACACCACCAGGTTAGGTCTTGCTTTGTGCTTGTCAGCATACAAAGTGGTTGTCCATCTCCACGGAATTGCTCATCATTTGTGTTGTAACTGTGATGATTTCCCTTGATGGGTTTCCCTCTTCATAATGACAATATGCTGTTTTTTTTTTACCTACCACTAATTTTCCACATGCAAATATGTGTTTTATCCCAAAACACCCATCAGGCTTTATTAACTCTTTGATTAATGTTATATATTAGAAAACAGACTTACGTTTAATAACAGAGCCTGTAACATATCTGCTCTTAAGCAATATTGAGAAAGAAATGCAGAAAAAAGAAAGTTTTGTAACAGGATAATTTGCATGCAAAAATGCAAGCAGTTAGCCACCCAAACTTTACTTTAATAAAGTAACTTGTTAGTTTGTGGTGCATCTGTTCGTAACTAGCTAAATGAATCAATTTGGCCAGCAGATGTGTGGTTCTTACGGGGGTGGTGCTGCAGGACATGAGCAGTGTTACAAAGTCTACTTGTTGGACTCGTTTTTCTGTTAAACTGAAATTTATGTCTAAATATCTGCAGACATATATTTATGGTGTTGTTTTTGGTCTAGTTGCTGACTTGGGTTTCCCTGCTGTGAAGCTGTGGTGATACAGCTGGTCACAATAAAATAATACCTGGATGCAGAACTTATTCCTTCCAAATAACTATACGATCATGTCAATAAAAATGTGATATAGATCAGAAAGAACAGTAAGAGGGCCACTATGAAGACCCATCCATCAATCTATCTATTTATCCATTTATCTATATCTAAAAAAAATGGGTGATCAATAATGTTATATCTTAAACATTGCTAGTTAAAATGACTAGTTAAAATGACCCACAGATTGAATTTTGAGGAGCTGTTGTATCCATCCATCCATCCATTTTCTACCGCTTGTTCCCAGAGCGGGGTCGTGGGGGGGCTGGAGCCGATCCCAGCTGTCAGAAGCTGTTGTATTACTTTTTATTTTTTTACTACTATTTTATTTATTTTTTTATTTATTTAATTATTTATTTTATTTATTTATTCATTCATTTTGGATCATCTGCAGACCTCCTGCTGTTATTTCTGATGAATGCTGGAATTTCAGTACCCCAGTAGAAAAGTTATTATGATTCTGTTCTAAAAGAAACAAATATTTTCTCCAGTTTTCAGTTTAAATCTCTTTGAGAGAAAGATGTCATTATTTACATCCCATTAATATTAGATTTACATGTCAAATACATATTTAATGGCCTTTCTGCCCTGTGTAGCTAAATAAGCTCAGGCTTCTATTTATTTTTAGAAATGTTTCTTTTATATCTATTTATTATTTTGTTTATTTTCCTTTAATTATCTTTTTACTGTTCAGGATTTCTGAATAAATTTGAATAAACTTAAACTGAAATAATAAAATCTGCAGGTCTGCTTGTGACGGACTTTCATAAGTGGATTTAATGTGCATACGGAAGGGAAAGTGAATGTGTATGGAGATTTTAATGCTCAGAGCATGGTATGGAGTAATTGTAATGATAAAATGGAATAGTAATAGAAAAACAGATGGAAAACAAAAATTATGTTTGTTCAAACTATGAAAATGGGAGGAGATTAAAGCGACAACAGGTACAGAATAAGCAATTGATCTCACATTGTTTTCACAGTTCCTGGCAGGCAGGAGTCTGAATATGACACAAGGGAAGGAGAGAGGTGATGTTTTTAAAGGGAAACATTTAGGAACTGCACAAATGAGTTATGGTTAATGATTTCATGTGTCTGTTGTGCCATCTTAATGTGCATTCATGCCAGAATAGTCTGCTTTATTCAGTCCAAGTGTGGATTCGGTTATCTTGGGGGTCAAATATTCTTCCAGATGACTGTGTGCACTTCTCAATTAAATAAGACCTTTTAAAAATTAAACTAAAAATCAGTCCGTTCCACTCCACATGAGCTGGCACTGCACCAAGTCATTGAAGGAGAAGACTAGACCACCAACAAAGAAGAAAAACCTTCATCCATCAGTAATTGCAGAACAACTTTGGTTTCTACTATGTAACAGCAAAACATGGTGCTGCATCAAATCCTAATGGTTTTAAGGTTTGTCATATTCTATCAAAAACGTAATTAATTCTTCCACATCTGATTACGAGCAATTTATCTTATTGAGAGCCGCCCATCATCCCACATACAATACCCCAAACTAAGCAGATTCAAATGAAAAAAGCTGGTGTGGACGCGTCCATGGAAGCAGCAAACAGAGCTATGAAGGGAAACGAATGTGAAAAAAAGTGGAATACTGTGCCATGGTTGACTGAGGAATGGGACCAAGCAGTTAAGTTTCAAAATAAAAGCATTTGAAAGGTTAAAAAGAAATCATACCCTTCAGATTCTTACTGGGTATAAAAGGTGACAGAGCATTGTGATAAGAACTATAAAAAGTGCAAAAGGATTTGTGGAGGAAATTTTGTTAGTCGAAAAACAGATAGAAATGAATCAGGTTTTGACAAAAAAAATGAATAAATGGAGTTGAGAAAGAGCAAGGACATTCAATCCTAACAGAGAGGCACGACAGCAAAGAGGTTTGCTAAATTTCATAGCTCAGATAACCTCAAAGATGAGAGAAGAGAAAAGCAGCATACATGGCAAAAAAAGGACACTATGAAAAAATGAAAATACAAAAATTTAGCTAAATATACCATTTACATTGTGATGCGCTGGTCTGAAGGCAAAGCTCTTGATTTACTGGTCAATTGATTGTCGCTTTTCCACCAGTACCTACTCTACCCGACCTTACATAACTCGACCCGGAAACACAGCATTCCCATTAGGATGTGTCGAACCGTGTGGATACTTTTGCCGTACCTACTTTGTTGTGGTTCCAAGCGTGTCGAGTCGTACAGATAGTGTGATGTCCACAGGCTGGCGTCCATTGATTGGGCTGATGTGATTCAGGGTGTTTTGTCTTGCTCTCCAACAACATCTCTTGATGTGTTCCATGAGCCTATTTCCCATGAATAACCATAATCTGAGCCCCAGGTAAAAACTTACTGCGAGGTCTTCCATCTTTGTGTCTGTCATTGTCTGTGATGTTCTGCAGACTCTGCGCAAAGCGTCTAGAAAGTCGCATTGCACATGGGGGACCCCTCCCACATTAGAGGATCACGCAGTAGAGTACTACCGGGTCAGTAGATTCGAGTCCAGTAGGTACTAATGGAAAAGCGGATTATGTTCCTACCCTCAATATGGTCATGAGCTGTTGCTAGTGACCAAAAGAATGATAGCGCGAATACAGGTGATCAAAATGAGTTTCCTCAGCAGTGTTTCTCCCTTAGAGCTAGAGTGAGAAGCTCGGTCATCTGGGAGAGTAGAGCCGCTGCTCCTCCACATCAAAAGGAGCCAAATGAGGTGGCTCAGGCATCTGGTAAGGATGCTTTCTAGACGCCTAAAGTTTTCTGGGTATGTCCCTGCAGGGCGAGACCCCAGGGGAAGACCCTGGACACAGTGGAGAGATTATGTTTCTCATCTGGCCTGGGAACCCCTCAGTACCCCCCATGACCTGGCAAATGGGGCTAGGGAGAGGGAAGACTGGGCTTTCCTCCTTAGGCTGCTGCCCCAATGACCTGACTCCAGATAAGTGGGAGAAAGTAGATGGATGGAAACCTACTACAAAGACAGAGAATAATTTCTAACATTTCTGAAGGTCAAGGTAATGATACCATGAGCATTGCACCAGATCTGTTATATGCTGCCAAATCATTGTAGTTAGACATCCACAGAAGTTTTAGTAGAGCTCTACAACAAGGTATGGAAATGAGGAAGGAACTACCACAAAGAAAGCAGGTATAGTGCCAATATAGAAACTAGGAAAAGATGCTACTGTCGGGAAATTGCACAGACTGTGGGACATTTTGGACCTGTTCCCTTGAATCCAAATGCAAAGCTCACACCAATCAATGCAAAGTAATTCCTGCAAAGTCTGATCAACAACATGGAGAAGCACTTCGTTTTCAGTGTTGTGGACACCAATGCCATCATGTGCAGGATGATCAGCCTATGTGAAGAGCAAGCTGTTAATGGTATGACAGATTTCTTTAAGAAAAGTCTAGAAGCCTAAAATCACTTATTCAATGCATGTAGATCCTCCTTTGCTGCACTGCTGAATACAAAATGAGTTTCAGTCTGACGAACAATTTATGAACAAGCAAGTGATCTCAACAGTTGTTCAATGTATTCTGTTACTCAGCATCGATGGGCCCCTTTTAAGTCTTTTTTGTCACAGCTTGATTGTTCTCTCACACAGACAAAGACAAAATGCACACCAAAGAAAGGTTTACTACAAACAGGTTTGGGATGCTTTGTAGACTACATGCTTCCCTTTTTACCCCTCCATAAGAGCACTATGTGAAGACACTTGACCAACCAGAACAAGATTTATACGAGTTTAGTTCGGTTTTGGACTTCCGGGTAAGGAACACACAGTAATCCCAGTTATTACATGATCATGATGTTAAAGGAACACAAAGCAATTTGAAATCTTTAGTCTGATAGTTATAGAAAGTTTAGTTGAGGTGTAACGATTTCGCAAACTGGACCACGGAGAATCAGAGCTGCGGATAAACAATGATTTTTATTAATTAATCAGATTTTGACTTCAGAAGAGATCCCGGGGTCCACTCTCGTAGCCTGAGGGCACAGGAGATTGAGGTGAGGCAGAGGACAGCAGGTGGAATGTGCGAACGTATGGGATGACGTACCCGCTGTTGAATAGCGCTTCGTCTGGATAAACAGATGGAGTGGTGAGAGGAGAGTCCAGGAAATGAGGGAAGGCTGATGAGATGATGGGATGCAGGCGGCGAGATATCCAGGGAAGTGTTTTCCGAGAAGTCCGTGATCCTGATCCAAATGTCCAAAAACATTCCAGGGGTCAATATCCAGAAAGGCAAGAAACGAGAACAGGAATTACCCGAGAGGGAGCAGGCAGGAGCGGATAACCAAACAGGTCCAGGATCAGGCAGGAATCGTCAGGCAGGGATCAGGCAGGCTCGGGGTCAAAATCCAGGAAACGGGTAAGAGCAGGCAAGCAGACAGAAAAACAATGCGGGAAACGTACGAAGACACAACAACGACGATCTGGCGGCGATCTGAAGACAGCAGTGAGCTTTTAAGCGTCTTCACACAGGTGAAGCGCATCAGGATCAGAAGCGCGCTGATTACATGGTGCCTTCCAGAGCGGCTCGGAAATCCAGGTCTCAGTCGTATTTCATGACATGAGGTGTGAACCAGTAATGTCATTTGTGCATCATTGTTAGATTTTTTATACGATGTTTCAGTGATACAAAGCTGGATGAAAAAAATGCCTTTTCAAGCTTCAGGAAAGTTGATTTGTTTGGTTTGCACCATCTTTTGCACTTGATTCCTAAAACTTTATCTGTATCTTATACACTATACTGTACTTTATACTCATCACTGGCTGTTTAATAGAGAAGTGTATGAGGCTGGGAGGGGAAAATCAGAGTATATCCACTAGAATAAACTAGACTAAATCACTGATTTTAACACATCTCCCTCCTTAACTATGTTTGGTTAACTGCTCCTATGTTTTGTAGTTATATCACACCTTCCACTGTCTAGCTTGTAAAGCTGATAATACAGAGCACAGTCTATGAAACGATGAATTTCCTATTATGGTTGTGACATTAAGCAGGAATGAGTGATGAAATGAGGGGTCAGAATGTTTAGTAAAAGTTTCCAGCATATTTGAAACTATGAAGCCAAATTTTAAGTTTTGTGTATTTATCCATAAGTTGGTGTTTGTGTGATGAACAATGTGTTTGTCTGATTAAACAAAGAATCAACCAAAAAAATGCTCTGCCTCTGGCACTACATGGCAGCACCTGTGTCCAACTCACAGCATTCTGAATTCACCCCTCCTGTTTGATGCTCTCTCAAATGAAAATTGCTTTTGATAAATGCATCTGCTAAATGACTAGAATAGAACAGAATTAGGGTAAGCAACAGAGAACGGATATTTTATGTTTTTATTTTTACCAAACTGAAGCAAGAAGTCATTTTAACTGTTTTCAGATAGGTTGGATGTTTGCCCATCATCACACAGCTGATTACTGGAATCACCTTTATACCAAACCAGTGCTGCAGGATAAGAATGAGCCCGTATACACATTCAGATTCATACTGAAGTTTATCAGCATTACAGCAGCAGCAGCTTTTAGATAGTTACATCCCCTTACATGAATTCAGTGCTTGTTTTTGCTTGGTATAATTTGAGGATGATATGACTTGCTTTGTTTTGAGACTTAGTTCATGCAGATAATCTAATATTATTTATTACAATTCCCTTGTATTATCTGTTTCATATATTAATAATAGACATGTTGTCCCGTAGGCAGTAAAACAAGCTGAAAACATAGTAATATCACCAAGTTTATAATGGTTCTTTTGTTTGAATGGAAGAAAACAAACCAAAAGTAATTTTTAGTCTCCCTTTCTGAACATTAGCTGCTATATTCTGCTGAGCAAGGTAAAAGATAAAAGGTTTAACCCTGCACACAGAGGTTAAATCAGGTCACATAAGTGACTGACCTTTTGATGAACTAGTGTACATACTTATACTCACACACACACAAGCCAGAGCATGTACTGATATTTCCTCTCTGGCCTCATTTCGGTCTAAAAATTGTGAAATGTTTGTCTCCTACCTGGAACCAGGGTCAAACTGTTGCCATTTTCTGATTAGTTGGAAATGAAGTGGTTTGAAATAATTAAATAATTACAGAAACGCCTATAATTACCTTTTTTACTCAATCTGTTAATCTTATTGCAGTCAGTGAACTATTTGTTTTTACATTCACTTATGAGATTTAAAATAACCTTTTCATCTATTGTTTACAGTAAAAATGAGAAAGAATTTCTTTCTCTTAATGTTCATCATATGACTGTAACAGGGATTTGCCTGCAAGGACAGGTCTTACATTTACTAAAATAATTAAAGCAATTTGCCACTTTGATTGTGTCATCATTAAGTTAATTAATATTGAACTATTTGAGCATACTATCATGTTTGAATCCATTTCTTTTAACACTGTTCAGTACTTTCCATATTATTTTATTATTATTCACATTATTCTGTATTATTCTTTAATAATAATCTTTCTGGCCCTGAATTATTTTTATAATTTTTTTATATTTATATTCTTATGAAATCTCAGTAAAGTGTATTTTAGAGTCTCGTGAATGAGACTCACTAGAATTTTGCTTTATGGAGACCATTTGTTACCACCTTAACTTTATATTGTCATACTTTAGGAACATCCAGTACGGGCCGATCCTGCTCTGCAGCCTGCTTAATGTTTCTACCAGTTGGCCATTATTTCTTCTTTTTCTTCTTTTCCAAGAGTCATGGGGTGATATAGCTTTGAATAAAGACAAGGATAGGAAAAAGAAAGGAAAGCAAAAAAGATGTTTGGTTTTACAAACATTATTAACAAAGATTTTTGTCTTCATCCAGGAAAACCAGACAGTATTATAGTGGATAAATGATGTTTGCAAAAAACCGAACGATGCATTTTGGAATTCTCCAACAAGAAAATGATTAGAAACAGAGCAAAAGTGGTCAAAGAATCCTGAAAAGAAAACACACATCAATATTTAATCACACAAAGTTTAGCAAGCAACTAGAGAGTAGTTGGAAAAGTGATGTGTCGGCATCACAGTGACTTGCTAAATGGATAAGCAATACAAAGACTGAAGGTCCTCTGAACTGAAGGTCCTCTGAACTGATTTTTTTCCCTAGAACCAGAGGAATACTGCAGATTTTTGGAATTTTTTTGTATTTTTAAGCCATTTTCAACATGGGTAAAAGATAGCTACAAAGGATGAAAATGTTCTAGTTTTACAAACTTACCTTTTGCTGAGGTTTTTAACTCCAAGGTTGATAATCAATGTGTCTTTAAAGGAATAATTCAGTGTTATTTTGCCCTTTTTAGCTTTAGTGTAACCCTGCAAATTACTTTTGGATTTTCCTTGAAACTGTTTTATGACCAATAGATAAATATTCTATTTTATTCTACAGGCATTTAGCAGACGCTTTTATTCAAAGTGACGTACATCAGAGAATAAAATAACACAAGCATGAAATCAAACAACGAGGAACAGCATAGATAAGTGCCAGACTGCAAGTCTGGTTGGACACAGCTACTGTCCTGTAGGACACAGACGTTGTCCTGAAGTGCTAGAGACTTTTTTTTGTGTGTGTATATATTTCTTATTTATTTCCTGATATAATCAGTTCTGATATGTGGCAAAGAGTTAGCTTACCTCTTCTATCTGATTTAAATCTATCTAAGTGCCGAAATGCACCTTGAACAGCTGAGTCTTTAGCTTGTTCTTAAATATTACTATTTTTATAGACATATTTATTTCCTCCTCATGATACATTGTTGTAATATCACCTGTCTGCTCATACTTATCAAATTTTAGGGTTTATGAACAAATAATGAAAACAATAACATGGTAAATATCACAGTTTCATCGCCATAGAGATAATACAATTCTCACTATGTTTATTCTTGTCTGCGCTGTAGTGTGATTAAAATACATTACAAATTAACTTAATTAACACTAAGGCAATGTGAGAAATTAGACTTGTTCTAACATTCATCTATTTGTTTAGACTTTAGTAACACATTTGTGTAAATCATCTACTAAAAATATTATTCTAAAATGCCATTTGCTGTAGAAATGTCTGCTTCAAAGGGGACATGTCATGAAAATACACTTTTTTAGCCTTTAAATCCATGTTTTTGTGCGCTTCTAAGTGTTAAGGAATGGAGAAAATGTAAATGTATTCCCTCCTGATGCTGTGCGTATATCTTTATATTCTTTGTGGTCATATTTTTCAGTCTGTTTAATTTTCTCTATTACAATTTTTTATCTATTACATCACAGTATTTGCTGTGGGTCTTCCAAATATGGTCGTGGACTTCCAGGTAATCAAATTTGTAAATCTGATACGTTGACATTTCTAGTAAACTTACCAATAAAATGTTTCTCTGCCGGGAGATTAGCATATCGCTGCTATCAAGCTACAAACATGGCGGAA
>JBAMHV010000004.1:17360790-17370958 GCA_037177535.1 Pseudomugil gertrudae | reverse complement strand
GAGCGATACACACCTCAGAACAGGGTTATAAGGTGTGTGTGGAGCGAGAATAAGCAGGAATTCAGATCAAAGCATTGTAGTTCTGCTTTATACAGACAATAAATTAATGATATACATGTTAAAATGAAAGATATAAAAGCAGGATATATCTCTTTTAATACAGATAAAATAATTGTTTTTTCAACATTTAGCAGTGGTGCTGAAGACAAGTTCTAGAAAGGCAACTGATCACTGTCTGTAATAACGGTAAGGAGGGAAAAGGAGACGGAGAGCATCTGTTTTGCTTCATGGCTGACTGCAGTTCCTTTTTTGTTTCCTGCTCTAAGCTTAGTGGATTCAAAACACATTTCCACCCAAAGTCTGCACCTCATCCCTGAAGGCTCAGATACAAGCACACACTCACTTATATTTGTGAGCGCACACACACACACACAGTCACACAAAAATTTTGCCTCCCCCAAACACACACTTTTCTCCACCTGTTTCACACAAACACCTAAAGGCCAGTGGTAACAGCCATTTGCATGAGCCCAGCACCTTGATAATCAACTTCTTATCATTGATCATTATAGATCATTAGAGCTGTTAAAGGCTTGTTAAGCACTGATTTACACACCGTGTACCTCTGGTTCCAACCGACTACCTCATATTCACGGTGACATTCATAGATGGACATTGGCATTTGCATTAACATTTTACTGTTCCGTTTACTCTGTTATTAGTGGGTGTGTGTGTCTGTGTGCGTGTGTGAGTGTGTGTGTACCTCTTTTTTCCTCCACAGCTGTGGACAGAATGGCAGCTTGATCTCATCCTGTGGTTTCTTAATTACTATAATATTAATGCAGTCATGCAGTTATTCACACACAGAGGGGGTCTAATTGACTCCACCCACTTAATTGGATTTATCACATCCAGATATTCTTTTTGTCTGAAATTACACACTCATTTAACTAGCTCACAGCAGCTGTGAGCTACTTTCTTTATATTTGATTCTTGAACACAGACAAACTTACATTCCTTTTAAATGTGACTTTTGATAAATCAAAAATGCATTCGATAAAATGAACGAGTCAACATGCAAACACTTATTTTCCAATAATATTCAGCTGAAAATGTGTTTTTCATGCAGAATTGTGTGAACAGAAATACAGGGACAACCCATGAAGCTGCAGGACAACTGAGCTTTCACGGGCGTGCTGTGATGTCTACTGTGCATGGATGCAAAAACAAGGAAGCAGTCATCAGTAAACCTTATTTGTAACATGATTTACTTTAAAATAAAAAGATCTTGTCCTGAGGGAATATGCACGGCTGTTTTATTGTAAAATCAAACTTCAGACTAAATGGAAGAAGATTCAAGCTTTTCTTTCCAACCTTTTAAAAATCTTCAGCACACATTGCTGCGGTTACCTTGTGCTCTCAAATGACACTTTTGCTTGTGATTAAGACAAAGTAACAGCATGCCAGTGCACAAACTCTAGATAAAGCTGATTAGTCAAATCCCTGCGGCAGTGATTGCTTTGAGACACTACAGCAAATCGACTCCTAATCCTAAGCAGGCAATGAAATCATCATGCTAAATACAGCTGTGTTTTTATCCCCAGCATATGCACAAATGTCAACAACGATGAATAAATAAGAATGACACAATCTGTGACTACAACTCTTAGAAGTCAAAGGTTCTAACTGACTTCCAGTGGCAAACATGGAGAGTGGTGGGTGTGTAAGGGAAAGGTTATCACATCGAGGGGCAAAAATCCATTCTGTGACCAGAAATACAGAGAAAAGCAACCATCTGAGTGTTAAAGGACATTCATCTCATACTGGTGTGTTATTCCATACACCAGCACATGTGGTGACATCTTAAAAATATCAGCAGAAAATGTTAAAAATGAGAGAAGACCTTGACTATGAAAAGCCACACATTTTATCTGTGGGAAATGCTTGTATACATCAGCACAGATGATGTCTTTAAACTACTCGAATCGTTAAATGAGGCTGTGGTTATAAAATTTAGGCATGATTATAAATTCAGGGAATTTATGATAACAGGAAAGCAGTTTGGAAAGACTTGGGTTAATATTTTTACCCTCCGACTGGTATTCAGCTGTATTAACTTATAAAAAAAAGCTTTGTTGTTTCCTTTTTTAGACAAATGGAATGAAAATCTAAGTGGAATCATCAAAAAGAATAAATGATAGCTCTTTTAATATTTATTATATAAATTATAGCTTTGTATGACTTGTTTTTTTGTGATATTTCCATGTCCCTGAAACAGGTTTTGGACATATTATTCCTGATAATAAGAAATTCTACAGCCGCAGCCTCCCAGCAGGAAGGTCACTGGTCCAGTTGTTCAGTAATTCTGTGCATCACATGTTATTTCTAATGAAGCAGCTTTTTTCTCCCCTCAATGTCACCTCACTCAAGTGTGAGGCAGAAATCTTTTTAGAATATATTGTAATAATTTGAGATAGTGAAAAGGATTTATGATTACAAAAAATGTTTTTCATTGAAAATGTAAAATCATTAGATAAAATAAATGATACATTCTAGTACATCTGATGTATTTTGTTGGTAAATGCTATAAACTCATGAGTTGTGTAACAATTTTTTGTGTTGTGACATGGAAATACTGCTTTCCTCTTTTACAGAATCGTCCGGCTCTGGTCCTTGAGGGCCACAATCCTGCAAGTTTCCAGGGTCTCCTGGCTCCAGTACAGCTGACTCCATTATCAAATGAATGAGTTATTGTGCAGAGCTCCATTCATTTAGGCAGATATGTTGGAGCAGACAAACACTGAAACGCTGCAGGCTCTTCAGATAAATCGTCTTTAAACTTGTGTTAATAAATTTTATGAAATCTAATGATCAGATCACAAAATAACATTTTAAAAAGTACCAGTTTTGCAGTATTATTGTACCTAAAAATCTAATATCTCTCTTTTTTTTAGCTTTTAGCATTAACCCTGAAACCTTAACTTAATTATAACTTATGTGTGTCACGCTGAAGCCTGGCCAATTCACTCAGGGGTGCACAGCTAATGGCCTTTTAAAGCATAATGACCTCAGCCAAGCACAGCAGAATGTTTATAAACCTCTCATTCATCACCAGAGTTTATTCAGCCAGTCTTAATGGCCGCCTTCTAATGCCATGCTAAATGAGGTGGCTGTTCTTTAAATCTGCTGGTTAAATGGCAGTTGCATCTTTTTTGTTAAATCGAAGCTGAAGGAGAATTTGTTCTACTCATTTCACCCTGTTTGTTTTTCCTTTCATTAATTCAACAGCAAGAAGCGTCTGAGAAAAATTAGACAGCGTATTCTCGTTACCTGTTCATGGAATATTGTACGTGGAGTTGTGAACGCCATTTTGTGGCTTTACGATGTATTCCCAACAACAGAGCTGGTCAGTGAGCATTCAACCCGTCTGGGAATGTTTACCACTAAAATCCAAAGCTCAGCTTCGCCTGATAGCTGCTACTCCAGCTCGGAGGGTTCTGAGGCGTTCTCATACGCCAGCCCACCAGTGCATCCAGGATCATCCTCTGACGTTTCACAGAGTGGGGCATGCCTAAAGCACCTCATCATGGATGTCCAGGAGGCATCCCCCATTATACCAAGCTTTACAGCAAGGCATGTTCCATTATATTAGGTTTTACATGGAACTCTACCTGGTCTGTGCTAATTTGGGAAGGTTTTTTTTTTCTTCTTTTCATCCTATTGGCTGCTCTTGATGTCAGGCAAAGATATTGTGAAGGTTAACATTTACAAAAATGTTTTTGCAAGAAGATTTTTAACAAATTTGTTTGACTTTTTCTTACAGACATTTAGTAACCTGACAGTTCAGGTGTACCATTTATGAGTAAAACCAGAAGAACCAGTCTACACACCTTTTATTTAACCCCATAGAGCCCAATGTCACATATTTGATACATACTAATTCTGAGACATTTTCCATCACTTGAAGGTGAAAAATTAGCTCAAAATCCTGTTAAACACAATCATATACTTGTCTACAACAAGACTCCTGGTTCTGTTGGCCGGAATCCAATCAGGCGGATCTTCCTGCATCAGTGCTGCTAATCAGTGATAGAAATGATAAAGGCCCGCTGTTCCATGTGAGTGGACTAATAACTACTGATGATGTTAATTCAGTGGAGTGAGAACATCTGAATCTGGAGCCCATTGAATGTGGACGCCTCATTGGTTGTTCAGTGTCCAGCTATACTTGTTATTACCTATATTACTGTTAAATTGACAATAGGAGGATACAATTATCTTTTCAATCATGGAAATTAAACAATCCAGTAGTGAGGTATCATTGAAAATGATGCCATGAAGCTCTAGATGTGGCTTTCCTCTGCTTCCCACAGTTCCATAAGAGAGGGGTCTGATAGCTCTGGTAACCACAAGTAAACCTGTAGTTTATTGATCGATTGTATTTTCTGTGGGTTGTTTTTACCTTTTCTATTTTTTCTCTCCATTTACTGCCCTTTCGGTGTCATATTGGATCTTATATGTGATGAGGATAATAAAAACATTGTTCCTACCTTTTTTGTTGTTGTTTTAAACTCCAAAAACGTGACATGGTGCCAACATTAATTTATAATTATCAATCGTAGTAAATTTCGTAGTAAACGTATAAATATCAGGGCAATATTATTCACAGAAATCCTATGCGAGCGCAGCCTGAATCATGTTTGCAGGTGAAAAAAGCTCAAAGGGGATCAAGGGGAAAAGGGATAATATTACTGTAAGCAGAGTATGAGCTGAGCACACAACCAAATTTGTCAGGTCATAATGGAGTCAGCAAAAGAAATTCCCAGTATCACATCTCTCCTGGAAGATCATACAACCTTTTAATTCTTCATGAAAAAAATCTACATTTGAACCAAAAGTGGAAATTAAACAGAAATGTCCACAAACTAAATCAGAAGTCATAAAAAAACAGCAGCATTTAACTTACAAAGTTTCATGACGGTCAGTGTTGCTTTGATTTTAACACTTAGAATGGTTTATATCTTCTATCAAGAGCACATTTTATAGAACCTGCTTTGTATTTTCACATATTTTACCGCTCTCCTTCAAAACTTTGTCCTCACACCTAAATTTTGCCTGCTTCAGGGCAAATATGATCTGCTTCATCTCAAAACTTTCGTTTTGTCTCAGAATCACAGCTGTATGCTCATTTTACTAGACACTTCCCCTCCAGATGATTACTGCTTAATTGGGTTGAGTGGGACATATTTAATTCTATTTAGATAAATTCAATTCAGCTTCATATTATGCAGGGAAAGTTTATTTCAAGTTCAGTTTTGCGCAGTCCGGTTCATTATAATCCAACTTAAATGAATTCAGTCAGTGATGCGATTACTTCTTTTTCTGAGACAGTTTTTTTATAGCAAAAAAGACTAAGATGATTAAAACATAACTCATGAAGTCAATTATACACAGAGACAATCTATCACTGATGAAGCTGTCAAAAATATTATTGCAGTTTATGCTGGAAACAGGGTTCCGGATAAAGGTGTACAAATATTACTACTATTACTAGGACTAGTACTACTACCTTCAATACAACGTAATTTCTCCTCAGTGACATTTGATCATCTAGTTTTCTACTGAAAATCTATTTTGTTCCTTGAAATGGCTTCGCTGGGTTTTTTCTTTTGCCCGTCTTGTTTTATGGCGTTTCATCAAAAAAGAAAACAGTAAAAAACTCAAGAAGGAGTCAAAACAAAAGCCAGAGGAACTCTAAACCAAAAGGACATAGCATTTTTACGTACACGTTAGCCACATTCTTAGTTGTTTAGTTGTGTGTTACCACAAATAGCTAATTGGCCAATCATTATGCAGCAAATCTATGCATTTAGACATGAAAACAGGAATGAATACGTTGCTAAAGTTCAAACAAAGTGGGGACAAAAGAAGATCTGAGGTGGCCTATTTCAGACGGGCTGGTGTGAATATCAGAAACCGCTGATCCATTAGGATTGTTTGCAGATACTGGTCCAAATGAACAAAGAAAAAAAATACAGTAAAAGGTCAAAGGCTTTGTTAAGGTCAGAGGAGTAAAGGCAGAAAGGTCAAAGATGATAAAAGAAAAGCAGAAGTAGCAGAATTATTCTGTGGTTTCAACCAAGGTATGCTGAACACCATCTCTGAATGCAGGTCATGTCAAACATTAAAGCAGAGGCCTGACTTCTATGTCATAAAGAGGCCAGGTTCACAGCAGAAATAAAGATGTTTACAGCCTGGTTTAGATTTTCTTAAAAGATGTAATAAGTTGTGTTTACCTTCATGAAAAGTGTGAAGAGCAGGGGGATTTTTTAAAAATAACTTCTCAGTTAAGATGATATTTAATCTTGAAATTCAGTATTATTAGGAGTGTGCCTTTTTGATTGACAGGTATCCAATTTTCCTGGCATGAAGGCAGTATAGCACCGCTGCATTCATCAGCCAACTAACAGTGTGCCTTAGCTTTAGCCCACCTACCTCTGTAAGTTGGTTAACTCCTCTTAGATCAGTTAGCTCAGCTAGCTCTGAGCTACAGGCAGTGAAGAGTTTGATAGACATCAATCCTTTACCCTCACACCCACCCACCCCCTCTGAGCCCCATCTCTCAGTCCATCTTTATGTTCTCAGGAGCCAACAACACGTGACACTGCTAAAATGGCGACTGTAACCGCCCCAGACTTCACATTTGCTCTTCAGAAACTTACTAAGTCGATCTTTGTAGAGTCTAAGTTGGAAACAGTAACATGCTGTGCAATCCCTACAATTATTGCTTCATCTATTGTAAGGAGTTTGAGAAGATAACCAGGGCAGGTAACAGGAAACAGAACACAATAGAAATTTGGCTTTGAAATAAATAAAACACAAAATAATAAATCTGATTGTTAGATCAAATGATTTTTGCACTTTTGGAGCTTTATTTCTAGCATTTGATCTCAGTATGAAACAATAACCTGAGCCACAAAAACATAAGCAGCAGGAACAGATCAACATTGGGGGTAACTGCCTTCCTATTTTTAGAGATTTATCCCGATTAAGCCTTTAGTGCATCAGTGACAGCTTAGTGTGATCAATATCACAGCCATGAGGCTGATCAATTAAATCATGTTACATCATACCTTCATACTGTCAGACTGGGATCAACCGGGAATGAATAAAGTATCTATCATCAGAATAATTTGTTTTAAATGAACCTATTATGCCTTCTATGTGCATGTGACAATACGTTTTTGGTTTTGTTTCGTGAAACGCGGTGGCGTAGTGGTTAGCACTGTCAACTAACAGCAAGCTGGTCACTGGTTCGCTCCGGCTGGGTGTGGTTCAGATAGTGGTCACTCTGAGTGAAGTGTGCATGTTCGCCATGTGTATTCATGGGTTCTCTGGGAACCATCCAAAGGCCTGCATATTAGGTCAATTCTACATCCTCTCTAATCGTGAGTGTGAGTGTGAATGGTTCTTTGTCTTTGATGGTCCTGCAATGAACTGGCAACATGTCCAGGTTGCACCTGCATCTCACCTGCTAAATGCTGGGATAGGCTCCAGACCCCCATGGCACAGTCTAAAGCACAAATTAATGTTTCACAATAAAAGCTCATCACAGAGAGACCAACAAGCAGTCACATGAACATTAACTTCTAAGGAAGGTTTGAAATGGCCAGTCGACCTAACATGCATGTCTTTGGACAGAAGAAGACGGAGTACGCAGAGAAAACCCACTAACACGAGGACCACCACACCCTTATGCAGCTCTAAGTCAGATATGTGAAGCTTTATTATTGTAACTGTGGACTGTATTAGTATCCATACCCAACTGTCACAGTAAGATTTTTAGATGCAGCAAAATTATCTGATAATCTCAGATTATCAGAGTCCTCAGTAGAAAGCATTAAATCTGGATATACTGTATTTGTGGAAAGCTTTGCTGCACGACAAAATTGTTCTCATCTTCAGTTCTCCTAAAACAGATGACTGATATTCAACCTTTTCTTCAGTTTAAGTTCCTTTTCTTCACTTATTGATGATTTTTTAAATTATTTTTATAATAAAAATATTGCCTTTATTTTACTTAAAAGAGTAATGGTCATTTTGAAGTGTTTGTGAATCTTTTTAACATAATTAACATATATACATATTATATAATCTATATACAGGACTAAGCCACCCTGACTAAACATTTTACCATTTTCCATAACCCCACCTCTTTTTTCCCCTTTGTCCACCACTGATGAGCAGAGTTACATAAGAAACTCCAGTCTGTAATGAGGTGTAAAAGCTCCCTGACTGTGCGCTCTCTGCCTCCATACCTCAGCCTCTCTGTGTCATTCTGCTTTCTCTGCTTGATGTAAGACAACAAACTCAAATTTATTATGTTTGCTTTCCATAAAATAGATGTTTCTTGATAAACAAAAATTACATTTTTCATTAGTAAAACAGACAGATTAAATTTGATAAATTGGGTGTGGGTAGTAGGGATGTTACATACTTCAAAATTTCAGGATGTTTCTCTGATCTTCAGTTGGTAGTGTGTTTCTCTCTCTCTCTCTTTCTCTCTCTCTCTCTCTCTCTCTCTCTCTCTCTCTCTCTCTCTCTCTCTCTCTCTAGGCGTGCTAATGATGAGGGTGTCAGGTCAAGTTTGGACTGCAGTAACTTCTGAAAAGATGGTCTTGTTTACTGTGGCACAGCACCCGTATTGTAACATTATTTAGAAAATGTGCTAAACTTTAAAGATCACATCATGTAGAGGACATGTTTTTAATAGGTGCACTGCCATGTTCTTTTTCTGGAGGACATTCATTATATGTGATCCAAACACTTCCTGTTTTGTATTTGTTGTTACTTTCCACAAACTTCCCTCAGTTTTCAGTGCTTTCAGAATGAGTGGCAGCCATGCACTGTATAAAAAGAGGTGGCATCACTGTAAATCACCGGAGACCATGCTGAGCAGAATAGCTGTCAAGGAACTAAAAGAAACAAAGATGTTGGAATATAATTGATGGATGGATTTACTGTTCTGCCTCTTTGTCTCTTTCTGACAATATACCATATCATGATCCCTTCCAGTGTAATTATGTTTATAATATATAGAAACTGACATCAGAACTCAGAAGTGCACTTTGAACTCTGGATTTCCTCAGATGCATTGCTTCACCAGCATGTCACTGAAAAGCACTCATGGGAGTGTGTGGGCAGGGTCAGGTGCAGGTGAGAGGAAGGAAACAACCTGAACAGGTCACTTGTCCATCACAGGGCCATAACAGAGAGACAAACATGGACGAATGATCATTTTAAAGGTGGGGTGACAGGAGTGTTTTTATATAACACTTATCACACATTTTATTATTGTTAGATTTAAGGGCTTTATTATTTTTTTTACCACTTTTTATCAGTTCTTGAGTCACAAACTCTGGAGAAGCTGCATTCAGCTCCACATGTCTGAAACTCCCACAAAACTTTAGGTCAGCTGAAACATTGAGGCTCAATCCCAATGAAATCTCCCGGCTGTGGACTTTGAATCGGGATGGGTAGAGCATAAATATGTGCATCATGGTGGAGCCGTGGTTAGCGCTGTGGCCTCACAGCAAGATAGATCACTGGTTCAAGTCCAGGCTCGGTACGGTTGTCCAGTGGCCTTTCTGTGTGGAGTTTGCATGTTCTCCTCATGTATGCGTGGGTTCTCTCCGGGTTCTCCGGCTTCCTCCCACATACAAGACATGTATGTTAGATTAATGATGGTTAAAATGACAACTTATCATATGTAAGTCACTTTGGGTAAAAGCATCTGCCAAATGAATGTATAGTATAGTAAATAAGATGGGCAAAGTTAGAAAGCCCTCCTCCCTCCCTCCAAAGAAAGCCCTTGTTGTTATGGCAACACAGACACCATGTTTACAGTTGTAGTGCTGCGGCACAGGCTAAAAGGCCAAAGGGTCGCTGCCGCTTCAAGTAATCGAGATAAAAGGTTACTAAGATCAGATGACACATTACTTTTGTTCAGTTTTATACACACAGAGTTAATAATGACACATTAACATGTGATAGAGCTGGTACTTACTCCCAGGCATGTTTCGCATATTTTCTGTCTATATTTAAGGTTTTGAGGGTGCCATCTGATACTATACACACACACACACACACACACACACACACATATATA
>JBAMHV010000004.1:17341923-17352146 GCA_037177535.1 Pseudomugil gertrudae | reverse complement strand
AAATGGAGTCTAGCAACCAAATGGGAAAATGACATATTTCCTGTGATTGTACAATAAATTGTTAACTTTATTCAGAATTTTCTTTTTGTTTATTCTCGCCGCTGTAACACTTTCATCAACACCTCCAAGTTTGGCTGTCCACATTATTTTAATCTACAACAGAAAATTCACATATTCACATTTATGACTCACACATACACAACTAGTCCTCCGAAGCCGCAAATTTATAAAGCAGTTCTGTTGGAAAACTGTCTATTTGGCTTTCAGTTGCATTTATGCATTTGTAAAGGCCTCACACAGTAGCTCAATACCAGCATCTGCATCAAACACACCAACACAAACTACTGTTCATGTTAGGGCAAATACATGAGCATGTGGGAGTGCACGCCTCCACACATATGCTTTGAAAACAATAACAGAAGTCTCAAAGCTAAAATAATAAAAAGTGTGTTTACAGGCATACATCAAGTAAAGATTCATTTGTTTGTGAATTCATGTAAATATAATTATAAATCCATGCAAACATGCCACAAAGGAGGAACATAATGCAAAGCCATTGTGATCAATCAATAAACCATTCAGACAAGCCGCCCAAGACAAGAATACGTCATTGAATGGAGTAGAATGGAAGACTTTGGGTTGGGTTGAACATGTATTTCAGGTTGTATGACCTTGACCATATCATTGGATTATATTAACTTTTTTTTTCTTTCACGCATCAATATGAGTAAAAGATAATAAAATGATTAAAATAACTATTCAAAGGACATAAACAAGCCAAAAACTGAAAACATCTGATGATGATGAAGAGTAAAATGATGCGAAGTGACTATGCCGAGCAGTGGATGATAGCTGGCAGACCACAAAACAAATGATTATAAAACAAAGGCATTCGTATCTTGTCATTGGTGCAAGATTTTTGTAGAAAGTGTTCTTTATTCAGCAGAATACACAGAGGAAACATGTGCCAACAGTCAGGTAGCGGGGCTTACAGGAGAACATCATCTGATGTGTTTGATGGAAATCTTTAAGTCATACTCCAATATCAAATTATATACTAACATTTTTCCTCATCCACAATTAATTTATATATATACAAGTTTTATGACTAGGAGGGGGGCTTAAACTGGTGACTCAAGTATTTTATTATAAGGCCATTTTCTAAATTTTGTTTAGTTTCAGACTGAAAAATCTGGATAAAAGCCTGCTCTTTCCTTTGTGAGAAAACTCTCAGTTGAAAATTAGAATTAAATTTAACAAAATATATGTATATATATATTTCAAATATAAACCATCACATTTACACATAATGTAGCAAAAATCTGTATCATTATATCCCCTCATCATCGTGTGTTTCACATTCCTGTTGGCATCTGTGGTGGGCAAAATCTGATCCAATTTCCTTAAATGATACTTTATTGGATAAGTAAGTATGCATGTTCATGTCCACAGACATCTAGTGGTGTCATTATGTGATGCAATCCCCGGACAAGACTAAGGTCATTTTACTGTCAAAGTAAATTGAGTTACCACTAGTACATTTCAGCTCGTATACCGCCTGCTGTGAGGCACATAGATGATTCAGAGAGCCCTCCGCCTCTATATATAGTCCATGCTGGACAGGTTCCAGTGGAGACATCTTGATAATTCTACAAGCAGTAACCCGTCAACAGCTGATCTGGAAGTTGGAAACTGTGCTAGAGCTCTGCAGGTAATCTACACCTTTTATAGCAGGATTGTTTCAAAATGAAGGTGAGGCTAATAAACCACGTTTGATTGTTTGACTAGCAAACAGACAAATGCAAACAGTAGGTACTATAAAATACTGTTTGTGTCTGCAGTGTCAAACCTAGGACATATATATATGCATTCAATATACATATATTGTTGCCTTTCCATTGAATGTGTAATGAAACATCCAACATGATTCCAGTGTAATTTAATTGGTTGACATATTTACTGCTGGTTGCACTAAAGAAAAAAAAGCAGTAGCAACAATAATGGCTGCAATGTTTTTTCTATAATGTTCAGCCAAACAGTTGGAACATCTGAGCTGTATTTTACTTACTGCTGAACTCAGTAAAACTGGTTAAATCTACATACTAAAGAACAAACCTTAACCTTGATGCTATTTATCTCATGACTTAATCTTAACCCCGATGCAGCTGCTTGAGCGGTATTATTTGAGAATGCAAATGATTGTGTGACTTCATAGCTGTTGTGCAAAACTGTGTAGTGTGATGCTTGTTTGCTCCTATGTGGTACTGTGTTGCAATAGTTTCAAGCTAGCTCATTGGTAGCCTCTGGCTATCTCTCCCCTTCTGACCTCTGTGGGGTTGCAAGGATTTATCAAATGGTGTCATTAACAGAAACATTTTGGTTTGATGTAAAATCGTGTGTTTGTGCGTGTTTTAGACATGTTTACTTTCCCCCAGGCAGACAGAGCAGAACCCCTGCAGACCCATATGGCCTGGCATATGGCCTACCCTCCTCCCCACCACACTAGCTTGCAACACACATTCACTAAGGCACCCAAGCAAGCTAAATTATATAGTTCTGATGTGTACACAAACAACTCGATGGTATGATGCAAACAGGTAAACAATATGCCCTCTTCTTCCCTGAATAGCTTAACAGATGAGCTCCCTTAAGTAGCTCATCTGTAATTAGAGAAGAAACATTACACCTACTATCTGTTTCACGTTTCATCTGGAATGAAACTGTTCGTTTCATGCCTCTCAGATTCCAGTGCATCGATCATCGACTTTGGATTGCTCTCTCCGATTTCTGCATAACCAGTGACTCTGCAGGACTTGGGTGACTCTTCAGCAGCCTTGTGGGCATATAACCGTCGCCAAGAAGAGTTTCCCTGAACAGAATTTGAAGGGAGGTTAAAAATAGGCATATAGGCCCTCACATACAAGAACATGGGAACATAATTTCCCACTTTGATTCATTAGTTTTAATGATGGAGATGCTTTCTATGATTCATTTGTGCAGCAAAGACCTGATGAGTGTGTGTGCAATAATTTATGTGTGTTAAGAAGGAGTCTTGATTGATGGATGCAATGCTTTTAGGGAAATTAACAATAATTAAAGGAGGACATTAACACTACTCATACTTGTAAAAAGATGCTTATGAAGGTATTGATAGGTGGTCTAATTATTTCCCTAAATAATTATTTTAATTTAACTCTCAACCTTCTTCTATGCAAATTAAGCTCTAAAACCAAACTGTCTTTCTAACCTCTGTTAGAGAAATGCCCTCAGTCTCTTCCTTAAAACTCCTCATGTACATAGATCTACATGAATACACAGACACTGAACCATGATGCTATTTTCTAAAAATGTAATATGACTAAATTAATACAGTAACTTGTCTGAAATATCACTCCCATCTCATGGAGACATGCAAACTAATCATGTGACTTGCATTATTAATGAATTATGCATGCATTTCCCTTAATCATTAATACTACCAATTTAGAGGACAAATTAGATCAGTTTAGTGCGACCTGCTGATTATCAGCAGAACTAATAAAACTATAAAGCATCAACCTTCCTGATCCTTCTTGTCCCTGTTGCTGTGAGATGCTGGCAGCATTCGGAACCTCATGCTGGTGTTCCTGATTGTTCTGCCACCTTTTCACATCACAGCTTCCTTTGTTTGATTTTTAATCATACCTGATAGCATCTTGTGCCATTTCAATCATGTATTTTCACATCTCATTAATTGCTTCCTGTTTTTTTCCTTCTTCATACCTATGTGGGATTCACATCTTGCATGTTTGCTGAGTTTCGCTGTTGATCTCAGCATCTTTTGGGTAACAGCTAATTACTGTTGGAAATTTGTAGATTTTTTATGGTTAACTTGTCAAAAACTGGAAGTGAAAAAACTGATTTTTGACACTGTGTATGTTTGCTTTGAATAAGAGGCAAGAGACATAAAAAAAAAAACACAGAAAGGGAAGTAAAACTACATGAAGCGAAATTAGACAAAAAGCTAAACTTCCACATAACTTGGCTTTCAACCCATTACACCTGGTCCTTGTGCCAGACTGCATTGAAAAGAGACATTACTCTGTTGTAGAATTCCCTTCTTGGGCTCAGAGACACTACTAAACACCAGTCAGTGACTGCAGGTCGTGGCAGCATCCACAAATGGTAATTATGGAAGAGGGACTGAGAGAAGTGGAAACTATCTTCTGATCTGTAAAATTAAACCTTGTAATTCTTTTTGGAAAGTCATTGATGTCGCATCCTCTGGGCTACAAACAGCGGGGGCTTTTTTTATCAGTGCACAGTTCAAAAGCCAGAATCTGTAATGACAGAGCATGTGGGAAGGGTAACCTGCATGATTAAATACCGTGTTCCTGAAATAACATATGATTCCAGGAAATATTTAACCTGTTTTAGCAAACAACACTGACCAACCCAGACTCTGTTTATTACAACAGCATGTCTCCTCAAGAGATTTCCTCACATGGCTTGATGTTTCAGAACAGAGCATGCAGCCTGAGGAGTTCTCAGTGTAACACCAGGACAACCTAAGGCTGCAGAACCAAGACACATGTTTTCCAACAATTTGAAAAATAACATGACGAAAAGCCAAAAATCAATGTTTGGTTCTTTCTGTGAACAAAAAAAAAGCGCACACTCTAGAGGTCTGTCACAAAATAGACTGGCTACATGCCTGAAGACAACTGTAGTGGATGAAAGCAGGATCCTTTGGTAAGGAGGGTAATGTGATGGGAAAAAATACTAAATCAGAGGCAGACGTAATGTGTAACATGAGAATAAGTGAGTATTCTTTTAGTGCTATGTAATAAATATACTGTTTGGAATATAATCATCTACATGTGTTTTTATTTCTTTGTTGTCACTCCAAAAAGTCCATTATCCCCCGGAGGTGTGAGAAGACAATGTGTGACCTATCATATATTAACAAGGTGACAAATATGCATCAAACTCAAGCACATTGCTTGCATCTAATGAGAACAGTCTGATGAAGGGTCAGACATAATGAGACCTTATGAGGATATCTGAAACATAATATATACAGGCAAAGCAGATGTCTTTTCAAGCATGTTTTATTCTGAGCACACAGCTGGCCGTGTTGCTACACTTACATCAACTCGCTGTAGCTAATAAGCGAAAGGGTATTAAAAAAGCTGTTTTATTTGGTGGATAGGATCATAGCCTACTCTTACTGCAGCTCTTAGTTTGTCATGCTGTGCCAGAAGAATAAATTAGTTTATTTCTAGTTTCTACACTTTACATTCTGAATGGACATTTTCTGTGGTCATGGCAACTGTCCACCTCAAACAATAAATTAAAACTTTATTAGATAGTTAGTTTAATTACATGTTAATGAAAAGAAACAAAGAATCTATTTAGAGATAATTTACTGTTTTAAATATAAAGGTCTGATTATTATTATAATAGTAAACAGTGATGCATTTTAATAATTCTGGTCTGTTTACTGGGTCTGACTGATTGTAATTCTCCCCTGATGAATGACTTCACTGTGTATAAAATCATTCTGTATTCTAACAATGTTAATCTGTAATTCAGTGTCGAATTAGTGGATTTTTACATTTCAACTGTAATCACTCATTAATGCTTCAGCCAATATTTGTTGTAAATATTTTCTCATTCCTGTTTTCATTCACATTATTAGTCCATTTTTTCCCTCCTGACAGCACTGGCACAGAAAAAATACTAATGCTGCAAATCAAGGTGTATGACGACACATCTTCCAAGTTATAGCTACGTAAGAATGCCCACAATATATACATCTAATAAAAGCTCAAAGTCTCCACAGATAGAAACCATTTTGATACACAACAACCACAGCGCTAACACTAAAGACTTTTTTACAGAAAAGTAGAAAGTTCAAATATTGACTTTGCTTACCTGTAAGGGGTTTGCATCAATGAAAATGTAATACTTCCGAACACGTTGGGTCTTATTGTGTCCGTAAGGATCCAGGGAATATAATCCAGTAAAAGAATTCGGTCCACAGCACTTGTTAGATTCTCAAAGGCACAAAAACTGCATAAAACAGTCCCCAATTTGAGATTTGCTCCGACAATGTTTTTCTCATTTTTAGTGCTAAAATATAACTTAGTTTGTTCCCGACCACCATATCCTCATAATAAAATGCTACAGGAAGTGCTAATTGACACCAAAGTTGGCCAATCAGGAGGGGTTTGGGGTGTATCTAAAGGCTCAATGAGACAATGACGATCAGAAACAGTTGCTCGGACCCCCACAACATCCGGGCTTGTAAAACCCACCAGTTAGATCGCACGACGTCAGCGATGTCACAAGCCAGCAGCCAATGAAATCCTCTGTATGCCGATATATAGCTTTCCATACTTTTTTTTAAACAGACAGAGAAAAAATTATAATTTGAATAAATGAAATGGATAATGTAAAAAGTACACATTCTTTATCACACAAATACAAATGAACACAATAAAAAAAATAGTAATAATATTATCTGAATTCAGAGCTGCACGGTGATTAGCACTGTTGCCTCACAGCAAGGTTTCCGGTTTGATTCTCGGCTTGGGCAGCGGCCTTTCTGTGCAGTTTGCATATGTGAGTACATAGTTGTTTGTCTCTCTGTGTTGTTCTGTGGTGGACTGGCGACCTGTCCAGGGTGTTACCCTCCTCTCCCCCGTTGATTGCTTGGACAGGCTCCATATCTTCATGGAGTTGAAGTGTTCTGGACTGTTGTCACGAGAAGTGAGCAAATAACTTGCATGATTCCAGTCTGTCAGGCCTGAGCTTGTTAATTGTCTTATTATATAACAGTTTGCAGCAGAAGCAGAAAAGGCTGTTGTTCTCTGAATACATAACTACTTCTAGAAATCTTTAATCAGCATTAACTAATGTCTTCTTGAAATACTGGTAATCATCTTCCATCCAGCTCATACCTGGGAAAAACAAAGTAAGGTGGTACCTCACTTGATATTCTGCAAACCAGCTTTGTCCGAATTCTGTCAGTCAGAACTGAAGGTCAATAAGCAGGGTCAGTAGACAGAGGCGCATCCTAGATGTGGTGAGGTTTCTGGTTAAACCCTTTCTGATATAGAGAATATGGTATTGTCATTAGTATACATTGGTTATTGACAGCATTGATAGTGTTTACAAAAGTAAAATATTATGCAAGAATGCACACATATACCCCCCTCCACACATGTATGTGCACATATACTAACACACACACACCTGAGAAGTTCTGGTCCTGTGGTTGCAGAGGGAGGTGGCTTTTCATTTTGGCCAGTGGGCACTGCTCCAAAATGTTTCAAAAGTGCCCCTGAATTAACCATTAAGATACAATATGTAAATTACACTCAATATGCATCAGTTACCCAATTAAAGACAGCCATAATAATGCACAAATTATCATCCTATGTTAAAGGGGACCCACTTTTTTAGCCCCTAAATCCATGTTTTTGTGCAGTTGTAAGTGTTTCAGAATGCAGAAAATGTCAATTTATTCCCTCCTGATGCTGGGCATATGTCTATATATTCTTTTTGGTCATAATTTTTTTTTCAGTTAGTGGGATTTTCTCTATTACTTTTCTTTATCTATTACATCACAGTATTTGATTTGGGTCTGCCTAATAAGGTTGTGGACTTCCGGGTAACCGATTTCATAAATTGGATATATTGACATTTACCGTAAATTACCAATAAAATGTTTCTCTGCTGGGAGATTAGCGTATTGCTGCTATCAAGCTACAAACATGGTGGAACAGGGTAGAGTTTAACTTCCTGTGACCTGGAGGGGGTGGGGCATGACAGGCCTCATTCATATTTAAAGAGCCTGCAGGACCCATTAACATGACATAGAAATGAGCGGTATTAGTCTAGAAAACTGGCAATTTTTATATACCGGTATATAATTTTTTTAGGGTGCTTGTGGGCCCCAAATGTATCGCGCCCTGGATGGTTGCCCACCTTGCCCATAGCAAAAATTGTCCCTGGGTTTAGCTTAGTATTAGGACTAAAGCAGCATTCACCATTTAACCGTGGTATTAGATGAACCTCCAAGGGAATTATGGAAACAAGTACTCTCACAAAAAAGTACAGAGGTGCATGTAAATCCCAAATCTCATCATGAAACAAAGGAGGCTAGCAGGGGAAAGAGGAAATGATTAGAGGAAACAAATGCAGCAGGTAATAACATTTATCAGGACAGATGAGCTGCAGTCCATGTGTCTTAGTGCGTCTGTGTATATATGTGTGTGTATCTTCATTTCATGAAAGGGACACACACTGAGGCACTCACACAAAAACACACTGATTCATATATATGCAACTGTCATATAGATAAATACTGTAATATTACACTCTAGGTCATGCATACTTAAATGGCAATGCATGCACACACACACACACACACAGCATGACTATTAACAAGACTTGTAGTTGATGTTGGTCATCATTCTAGTGCTGTCTCCATTACACTTTATCCCATGAACAGCTACTTCATCCCCTGCTGTTTATTACCCCACCCCCCACTCCATATTCTCTCCTGTATTAGATTTTCACCATTGATCCCCTCCCCCGCTCTTTTCAGTTAGTCACTAAAACATTTTATAATGATCTCTCTTCTCCCTTTACCACCACATGGAGCTAACCGTTGCAGTTTTTAGAAGTAATGTTTTTGGTTAAAACACTCATTTCTGTTTAGGAAGTGGTGACCTGCTAATCTGCTACTTCCGGTGAGCCATCCGAAGGCATTTGCAGTCGCGTCTCTTAAATTATTTATTTTTTCCTGTTACAAAACAAGAAATACAAAAAAATTTCAAAGTCAAACAGCATCTGTCATGAATATTTGGCCTAAAAGTTTTTTGTTTTGTTGCATACTCAGCATCTTGTCTTCACTCAGAGACATTCTCTGTGGGTGTGCAAAAGAACCATCTTAATGATCAGACATCTTTTTGTTTGTTTTTTCTTCCTTATAACCAGGTGCAGAGTATAAAACATGATAGTTGCATTGATTCACAGCACTATATAGGAAGTCCTTTAAAAATATCAAATGTAAAAGAGGTAAAAGTAAAAGTATTTATAAAAAGACACTTAGCAAGCCATTGTTTCAGACATCTCCAGTTGAATTTCTGTTGTACTACAAGATATTTTGTTGTGGTTCCTGTCACTGGTGGGCGTGGCTGGCCTGAGCAGTCAATGGGAAACACCTGATCTGCATCGGACTAATTAGCCATGCAGTATTTAAGACCAGACCAGCCTGCTGATCTCTGCTGGATTGTTGATTGCCCAGTGGTAAACAGCGCTCAGCCTCTGCTATGTGCTTAACTTGATTCTATAAGTAATTTGTCCTGTTTTTCTCCTGCCATAGAGACCTGCCTGCCTGCCAGGTTTCCAGCCTGCCTGCCTGCCAGTTTGTCAGCCTGCCCGCCTACCAGTTTGCCTGTCTGCCCACCTGCCAGTTTGCCTGCCTGCCTGTCTGCCAGTTTGCCTGTCAACCAGACCATCTACCAGCTCATCTGTTAATATTCCTGAATTGTTAATAAATCGTTTCTCTTGGAAGCTCTGGGATTGTCCGCTCTCTGGATCCAACCACGCCCACTCATAACATATTTGGATTAATAGCATAAATATAACACTTAAATAAAGCTTCTGCTCTAATAAGAAGACATAAATCAATCCAGACATTTGTATTTAGGCTATACAGAAATCATTTTTACAGGATAAGAGATCTTGTAAATTTAGTGGTTTTTCCATCAGTTGCTTAAGGTGACAGAGAAGGAGGCAGACTACTGTCCCAAAGTCCACTTCATTTTTTCTCACAGCTGTCCACAGTGAAGTAATTACCGCTAGTACCAGAAAGGGAAACATAAACCCAACAGTCCTTCCTCTCTACAAACTTGTGTCCTTCCAGTGCCCATCTATTGGCGCTTTTCCATTAATGCCCACTCCGTCCGGCCTCACACGATTATACCCAGAAACAGAGCGTTTTCATCAGGATGTGTCGTGCCGTGCGGTTACATTTTCCACACCTACTTTGTTGTGGTTTTAAGCGTGTCGGGCCGTGCGGGTAGCGTGACGTACACAGACTGGCGTTCATTGATTGGTCTGATATGATCCAGGGTGTTTCGTCTTGCCCTCCTACAACTTCTCTTGATCTGTTCCATGAATCTATTTCCCACGAATAACCATAATCCGAGCCCCAGGTAAAAAGTTAC
>JBAMHV010000004.1:17322921-17341037 GCA_037177535.1 Pseudomugil gertrudae | reverse complement strand
ATCTATCTATCTATCTATCTATCTATCTATCTATCTATCTATCTATCTATCTATCTATCTATCTATCTATCTATATTGAGTAAACTGAACTGAATAAAAGCATATAGAAAATAATGAATAATGAAAGTAAGGACATTTAGTTTATATAATTAAATATATACACACATTCCTCCTCAACTATTATGGTAAAACAGTAACAAACAGAGGAAAACACTGTTGTAATATCGCTTCACAAATAATCACATTTATAACTAGCATGAATCCATTTGTGTGTGTTTATGTTGGTGCACAACACTTTCTTTGGAAAACCTGATTGAGTGAATGCATTCAAACGGGACCGTCCCTTTTCAAAAATGATGATCTGCAGGTCTGTAATCATCCTTCCTCCCCCTGAAATCTGAGCACAGAATGACATCATGAGTCATTTCAAAGACAATTAGAGAGAAAGTGAGCTTGCACTTCAGTCTGTCCATTCATTGTGTATGAACCATGTATGAGAAGGAGTGTGTGAATGGATGTTCAGCCATAATGGCTACATAAGCCAGTAAATTGTTCGTGGCTTTGTAGTTTCTTATCATCTATTTTCAGCTTTGAGGAAAATTATCTCGTCAGGCTGTTCTCTCTATTTTACACTCCAATCTCTTACTCACAAGTTAGAGTCAAGTGACATGTTTCCACTCTTCTTTAAAAATCAATGCAGCTCCATTTTCTGAACTTTGTAATTCTGAGTGCTATTTCACACAGACTACACCATCTAATAGGTTTTCCCCACTCTGCTCTGTGGATCAACTCACAGAATAGTTTTTCTCCCAAAGCAGTTCTACCCGATGGAGAGCAGCATGATCAGCTAGGACTGGTGACCAGTAGCAGGTCATAAGAACTCATTTTTTACCCCTGGTACATCTGAACTGCTGCGAGCGATTCACGGCTCCATAAGATCCCATTTGCTGTTACTGGAATTCGTATCCCAGCTGTGAGCAAGTAAACACCAAGCAGGGAGTGTTCAGTGTTGTGAACAGTACTTCCTAACCTGCATGTGATTCACTATGTAATGTGACAGCTAGTGGGGTAGTAAACACCGCTGATCCAGTGACCTTGTCTGGCAGCCTTGTGAGCGTGCACTATGGTGCATCAAATGTCTGTTCGTGTGTGTGTGGTCTAGCAGCGATACGTCTCAGTGACAACTGTTGCCATAAACTTTTTGACTGACAGCAGCTTCACCTCTGGAATGTGGAATTATCTGGAAGCAGACAGATAAAGCTAAAAAGAGGCTGCAACTGGAAATTCCTCTTTTGTGTATACACATAAAATCATATTGTTTAATCATTTATGAGTATTGAATTTGGTGTAATTGAGTAGGATCATTCTGGTAATCCCACTTGCATGGAACAGAAATTCTACACAAATTCCATTATATCAATAATGCAACTGGCAAAACCAACAGCTTTGACTTGGCAAAATAAAGCTGAATGTTTTTGCAAAATCAATTATTAATTTAGTTTATTAATTGGAAGAAAATGAGAGTTGGATACCTCAGGGATTTACATGCTGGCTCAACACATGCCTGTAATCAGTTCTTTAGGATAAAACTGCTGATGAACTCCCTCCAGTTTGTCTTTTTTCTTTAATCTCATGCAAACTGAAGCCACTCACTTGAAACTTTTACAGCTTTTGAGGAATCAGAGAATAAGTTGTCTTTCCAGTAGTCCCGTATTTATGTTTGTTTCTCTTACAAAGTCTTTTTTCTGCAGCCAAACCTAGAGTCCCTTTATGCTGTGTTTGTTTTTATTATTTAAAAGGCAGCACTTGTAGCAAACATCAAATATTGCCTCAGTTTGTGCATCACTGCACTGATGCCAAAGGAGACCTTGTGCATGCAATAGCTCAGAGAAACTGGCAGTTGGCAGAATGGCCATTTCAGATTCTTCGGAAATGAGAAAAGTCTGAAAATGTCACATTTATGTTTTTTCTTTCTTCCATCTGTGTATGTGTGTTTATGGAAAGCATGTATTAAGTCCAAACTCTGAATACCGGGTTTTGTATCACATCATCTGAAGGTGAAAAGGTAAAAATGGATTTAATCTCCCTTCCAACAACAGGCAACCAGGCAGTACCTTCGCAAGTAGTCTGAAGGATTTGATTTTTAGTAATGTGTCTTCTGTATCTATGCCTCTCAGAGCGAACCAAAACAATTACTGGGACTGACTGGTTTGAGCTGGTTGCTGCTTGCTTGCACTGTCAAGAGTGAGACCCATGTGGTAATTTTACAATCTGTTATGCTGGCTGTGCACTACTGATCACACCACTGTTTTGGTAGAACACAGTGAGGAATGGTCCTCATGCTCAATAAGGCACTGTACGGGTGCACATACAGTGTCCTGTGGTCGACTACGGTGCTTACCAGTCACAACAATTTTGTTATTATGTAATTACATTTCAGTCTCCTAATTAAAGTCTCATTTTCCAAGTACTTCTGTACCTGCCTAATTAAGCAGTAATGAAATTTATGTTTTAAGAGATCCTTAACAATTATATCACAATTTAATGATATTAAGATTAAAGAATGTGAATGGAAAATACCATCTAAAATTACTTGCTTTCCATACCATCAATCCCAGCGGGGGGGAGGGGGGATAATTAAACTTTTTAGTTGCAATAAAAAGACGTCTGTGAATGATGAACTGTGTTTCACAATCACACACGCACTGGGTAATTAACTCAAAGAGGCGAGCACTTATGCAGGGGTAAAGAAACAAGGGAATGGGAAAACAAATATGCATGTGTGAGTGTGCGTTTCATGTGCTTGAGAGTTATACGGTTCAATGTTCTCATTTGGTTTAATGGGCAGGTGTGTTTCATGTGCTTGAGAAATTTAGTTACAAGTTTGCATCTTTTCTTTCTTGCACACAATTCTCTCCAACCGATTAGTCCTACGCATGCAAATCTAGGGCAAAGAAAGCAGCTGTAACGTAATATGATGAGCACTGACTTGTAAATGTCCCATGAAGTGAAAAATGGGTCCTGGAGGTATGTGCTCCACAGAGCACCCCAGCCTGAGGTTCTCCAAGGAGATGATTCAGGCTGAAAGCTAAAATGTATCTGCTTAAGATGAGTTCTGTAAAGAGGTGCAAAAAATCCCCTGAAGTCGTCCAAGTTCACTGTGATCTTCTGATGTGATGCACAACTTGTTTTTCAAAACCTTTGCCTATTTCTTCTTTTTATTATTCTTTATTTATCAGGTTAATTTGTCAAATTCAGCTTCCAACTCAATTTCATGGTCTCCTTACTGCAGCATATTGTCTCAAAAATGTCAAAATACACTAAAAAAATTTTTTTTCATGTAGTTTTTCACTTTTTTTCACTATTTTTACTTATAATTCTATCATTCTTTACAAATATCTGCTTTATTTAGGTGCTTCAGGTAATTACAGCACCAGACAAATGCATTTGCAAACCTGCTCATAGAAACATAGGACTTATAATAGAAACAAGGATTGCATATTATAAAGTGAAAGCCAAAGTAAAAAGAGGATTAATGGTTCAGTGGTGCAAGATGTCTTTCAAATAAGTGTTTGACACACAGAAAAATACGAGCTCTTTACGTAGTGTAGCTCATTGAAAGCCAGAAAAATGTGTTAAAGTTAAAGTGTATCTACAAAAGTGTTTGTAGTACGTACACCTGATGCCAGAAATTTGTAGCTTTAATTCAGTTTAGTTCAATTCAGCTTTATTTGTATAGCACCACTTCACAACAATGTCTCAGGGCACTTTACAGTCACATCAATTGGAGCCAATACATAATAAATAGCCTGGTTAAGGAAAACCAACAGATTGTATCGAGCCTAGACTTCGATCTAATCTCCCATCCTGAGCATGCACTATAGGCAAAATCTCATTTTATTACCCGTATTATCTTGTATACAGTTGTGAATTGTTAAATGCTGAGTTAAAAATGTTTTTTTTTTTGCTATTTAAGTGGAACAAAAGCCACGCTCCACTCATTACTGCACAGGTCTATGACAAAATCAACATTTTCTGGAAGCAATGCATCTGGGCTTTGTGCATACACAGTGTTTCTATTTTTATCCTCTGCTTATTAAGAGCCTGAAGTCTACACTGGTGTGGTTGTGTCAGAAATTAGAAGCAGGAAAATTTTGGCTCAGTGTGTGCCCATATGCACATGTGCATGTGTTTAAAAAGAAAGTGTGTTATAGCTCATTCTTTACTAAATATACATTACCCTCCAAGTCAGCAGGGTATCAGGTATAGGTGTGTATCTGTGCATGCTCGTGAGGGGGTGTGAATACATGAGAAATAGACAATGTATTAACACAAGCTGTTCTATGCAGATTTACTGTGTGCTTTCTATTGTGTGTGTATGAGAGAATATGTTTCACTGTGGTCTACTTGACCTCCTCTCCACCTCTTCCCTGATCCTTCTGCCTTCAATACCATCAGCATACTTCACTCTGCTGCTGCTTGCCCACATACTGATGCATATAGAGGACACAACACACACACACACAGAGAGAGACACAGCAATAGTATGACAAAGAAAGTCATCACAGATCACATCACCCTCGGTTATCCGAGGATAGTTAGACCAACTGCCAGCATTGCTGCTGTCTAACTAATTACACACAAACTGAGGGTAAGGTGTGAAGGACTGATAGTGGGATGAGGGAGATTATTTAATAGGCAGCAGCTTAATATGAGCTGATAAAAAAGGCAAAAATGTTCACCATAGAATCATCTCACGTGTATTTTCATTTGTATTTAGTGTTGTATTTATGCTCTCATACGTATCATAACAGAAGCAACAAAAGGCTATCATATCTCCTGTTTCGCTCACATTTATGTCCTTACTTGGAAACTCACCTTAGAGACGGTAGTAAAGTTGTTTGTAATTTCTGCTTGGTAAAACTGGCTTCCCACGTATTTAAAAGTGTGACTGCAACAAAGTTTTTCTTTTTCTCCGCCTGCAGCAAGAAAGACTGAAGTTGTTGGAGTTTTGATTACTTCTTTCTTGGGTAAAGTTCATTTAAGGGTCTGGAAAGGCTGCCAATGACCAACTATGTGTCATCCAATCAAAACAAACAATAGATCATTCAGAGCATGTGAAGCCGGAGTGTAAAATCCTCCTTCGGAGGGTGATCAGAGAATAACGTCAGTGTTTGAAATTGTTTTTTGTTTCATTTCCTGGAAAGAAACATCTTGGTTATGCATTGTGGATTTTCTGTGCTAGGTTAGTAACTTCAACAGTGTATAGACATCATCTCTAATAATCCATGGTATGATGTTTTACAGGAAGAGCTGCTGTCTTAGATTTAAACACAACTGATTGTATTTGCTTTGGTGTTTGAATTTCTCTTTGCACGTCCTTTCAGCACGGTGCTGCGCTGCTTCGCACCACTGCCTCACAGCAAGAAGGCTCCTGGTTCCTGAGCCTATTGATAGAGGGGCTCAAGCTAGACCTAATTGTGTGGTTTTTGCATATTTTCCCTGTGTTTATGAGTTCTCTCTGTGCACTCCATCGTCATCCCACCATCCAAACACATGCAGATTAAGTTGATGGAGCTTCTTTCTAAACTGTAAAGCGCCTTGAGTTGCTTTCATCTATTAGCTGCATAAACAAACCTGCCTGGCCTTGTCTTTTTCAAAGTTAAATCAAAAATTAATGTTAATCAACTGAATGGAAACAAAAAGGGACTAAAGGAGCTATAAGAGTTGAAGAGGAGAGGACAGTAAACTGCTGCTACGACTACAGTTTGGGGAAATGTGTGTAGGAAGCCTTGGGCCTCGTCCAGGATGTTTTCAATGTCTCCCTGTTCCAACACATCAGATTCAAAAGAAGGCATCGCTGTGCAAAGGTGTGTGCTTGACCAGGCAAACATGGAAAACCTGCAGGAATTCTAAACCTACCCTGGTTTAGACGGACCTAAGATGTTTCTTTTTCCTTGACTTGAACAAATTTCCAGCTTAACATGTGTGGACTGAAAAGTAGATAAAAACTCTGAAACTTACATATGCAGACATCGCATCTTTGAGTCTTGAAAGGATTTATTCATTTTTCTGAACCCATGTAGAAAAGCATTTAACATCTGGCACACACATTCACTCGGACTTGGAAAGATCATCTGATTACAAACTAATGGTCAAAGGTTGAAATCGTGACAGCACCATAAAAGGCATGTTTGAGTAGAGAATTTACTGTCCAGTTGGGACAAAATTTCACAAATATGTCTGACAGCATGAAATGATGACATTTACAGACTATCAAAGGTCAGGTCTATATAGATGAAACTGTTGTATGTGGGAGCACACATCCACAACCTGGTAATTCCAGATTTCATCCTTTTTTGTCCTTGCTGTCAATAACGAGTGCGAGTGAGTGTGTGTCAAGACATTTAAGTGCATTTTGTGCGCCTTGAGGTGGGATGAGGTTGACTATTTCACAGCACACAATCTGAAATAATCTAAATCATATAGGACAGATTAACCCGTTGCCACCAGAAATGGGCAGGAAATGACAAAATTTAGTATTTAAGTTTTCCTTCTAAATGCCTTCATGTTTAACACCATGTGAAAGCTAAGATTCATGACATTTGACGTATACCATTCCATACAATCATAACTGCCAGTCACTAATGGAATTTATCTTACTGTACTCCAGTAGCAGATGATACTGGAACAAAAATGGTCCTGTTACATCACTAAGGGTCCAGTAAAAGTATTCAAGTGACATAGTTGGTCCACAATAGTTTTTCTTTTTTCCATGAGCCTGTTTATCTGAAAATTGAAGGATTATAAAAGGGGGTTGCTGACACACTGACAGTCTCTTCTTAAAAAAACTGTATGAGATGATTACTTTGACTACACCTGCAATCACACCACTTTTTAAAGCCTCTAAGGCAGTTCCACACACACAGAGAGACTGCTATCATTCCCACTGGATGTTGTCATTATGTCACATTACATCTGATTTAGGTTATTATAGACCAGATACCTGCTACTATACCATCCAGTGTGGGTCCTTGTAGATGTTCAAGGACCCTTGAAGCTTTGGGTAAGTAAGCATGTATGTACACTACACATTGGATTTATTTGGAAATTGTGTCCAAACTTTTGACTGGTACTGTACATTGTTGGTTTGGGAATAAAAAGGTTGGTAAAAGATTCATACAGGATAAAGTGAGAGCAAGTGCTGCAGCTTCCAAGTTTAACAATTTTGTTAATTTTTTTATTTTTGAAGTTATCAAAAGAAAAATGGAGAAGAAAGGAAAGGTCAAAACATAAGAAAATGAATAAAATAAATAAATGAAAATAATTTAAAATAACAATAATTATAATAAAAACCATGAGAAAATTTTAAGCTTACATATACTGTACTGACCAAATAAAACTTGTGGACTTGCTGCCCTGTCCTCCATAATGTACCATTTCATTTTTTCACCCCCTTTATGAACAATAGGTTTGATTGTTTTCTGCTTACAAACGTGATTGATTGGTGTGATGTATTTTCCTTTCCCTGTAGTTTTAGTGCCAGTGGTAACATAATCACATTTAAAGAGGCATAACTGAACTGAAACAAATTTTATGGTAATCGCTTTGCATCCTTCTCATCTCCGAGCTCTCTCCAGCCTGTAAAAGTCTATTGTTGACTGTTATCTTATCTCTTACACGTTACCTTTTCCCTTTTTCCTCGCTTTGTTTGATAATGTCTGTTCAGGATTTTTTGTTTGGTGATCCTTGGACGCTGTTCTGTCTGTAATTTTTATGGACAGGGTTTCTCAGCTGGAAAAGTGTGATGTGTCCTCTCCACATCAGGAATGAGTTCCTGCCTCAAGTAGAGGAATTCTAGCATCTCAGGGTTTCCTCTGAGGGAAGAAGGGACCATGAGATTAACAGATGGATCAGTGCAGCATCTGCAGTGATGGGGACTCTGTACTGGTCTGTCATGGTGAAGAAAGAGCCGAGCTGGAAGGAGAAGCTCTCTTTTAAGGGTGAATCTATGTTCTACCCTCACTCATGATTAGCTGTGGGTAGTGACCAAAACAACAAGATTGTGAATACAAGTAGCTGAAGTGAGTTTCCGATAGGGAGAGATGCTCAATAGTCCGGTGGAGTTCAGAGTAGTGCTCATGCTCTTCTGCATTTAGAAGAGCCAGGTGAGGTGGCTCAGAAATGTGAATGTCTCCTGGGCTGATAAGGCCTCAGAATCCCCCTCAATGAACTGGCTAATGTGACTGGGGCGAAGGAAGTTTAGGCTTCCCTGCTAAGGCTGCTGCCCCACAACCCAACCCAAGTAGCCAAAGAAGGCTTTGGGAATGTGTTCTTTATAATGAACATCAAAAGGCCATAAATAGCTGTGAGATTAAAATTTGATGGTAGCTTAAACCTATTTTTTATGCAACATTAAGATGAGATCTGAAAGCTATAAAAAACTATTTGAAAATAATCAAAACTGATAACTATAAACTTATGTCTCATTCTAAGAGTCAGCTGTTCAGCTGTATAAAGTAACAAATGAAGAGGAGTCAAATTTGTTAAATAAACTCCCGCAACAAGCCAAGTCAGGGAGCAGTAATTGTTGTCCCAGAGGACTCCTGATTGACTGGTAGGCTAAGTAATATATGAAGACTTATACATTTTTTTTATTTCTGCTGTTATCATTTTAGTTAGTCTCTTTCCTGCCTTTCTGATGTTATCAACAGAAATCAAGAGGTTTTAAATGACTCCAGAATACATCTACTAATCACCGGAATGACGTGATGTGATTTTGAAGCAGCAACAACTTTGGTTTGACTCTAACAACTGTGGTGTCATCACTGTGGCATCTTTGATTTTGTGAATTATAAATGAGTGGAAAGAGGTGTTGTACATTGCAGTTAAAACAAACTAATAAAGAGAAAAACGTGAAGGTTTTTCCTCCACAATTAGAAGTGAAGTCCATACCTTAAAACCTGTTTGTGTGTAAGCCTTGCTTGATGTAAATTTTTACATCTACACCAAAGTTCATACATTATATGTAAGATTATCTTATATATGCTCAAGAAAACTTAAATAAAAAGCTTTTTTTATAGTGTCAGTAACAGATTCCTCTGGTGGGTGCAGGCTCAGCCCATAACCCCTTATGACCTGATGTTGCATACTTGAGACTGTTTGAGACATTTTGCATCACTTTATAGTAGAAACTTTACTCAAAACCATGTTGTTTCCCGTGATACTGGTCCCCTGCACTCTGGTGAATACCTGATTACACTATAATAATTTTGATCTCTTACTTGGTAATAAATAGTAAATATACAGAAAAATTGGGCGGTTTTGTCAGATTTGTCAGATGTTTCTGCTCAGTTTTCTGCCCAGGTCTTCTTAGTTCAGGCATTAAAGGGTTAAATGGTCTCAGTTAACACATTGTGACTCCTGCCTCGGTGGCCACATCGACATGATCACCCTTCTGCAAACAGTTTGCACTGTGTATTTCCTGTTTACAGACACAATCACCATGTTGTCCTGTAGATTTATTTACAAACAGCCTTTTTCAGTTAGATTTCTTTGTGTGTTCCTGGTTTTAGCTGAAATACATGGTTTCTTTTTTAGCTTGTTTATCTCTTTGCACTCCTGAAAGTTGTTGACTTCCTTTTTCTACACGGTGTATTTCTGTCTCCTCCTCGTTGTATGAACTTTTCTGCTCTCTCTTTATCCCGTTTCTATCCAAAAACTAAAATAAAGAAAATACATAAAGCGTTTTTCTTATTCGATGGAATAATTTAATATAAAACCATTTCTGAAACTATTTCCTTACTTTATATTTCTATGTTAACCATCCACACCTGAGCCAATTATGGGATGAAACTATGTCCCATCCATTCTTTCCGTCTTGTCCGTTTTTTTATGTGGCCTCAACATATTTCATTTTCTTCATTTTCATGATTTACAAACTCTTTAAAGTACAGTTTTGTTTCCACCTGCTGTTTTATCAATCTCTGCCAGTCTGTTTCAGAAATATACCCTCTCTCTCTCACACACACACACACTAACACACTAACAGTGTGAATACACAGAGCTTTATTTTTTAGATTTTAGTGTTGCTCCTAACTTCCAACCTGCGTTACCATCTGAGCAGTTTATTTGAAGTACAGCAGGAAGTGAAAGCGATAGCACTGGGGGACTGCCGCCGCTGTCACCGACTCAGCATGTTACCTGATAATAAAAGAGTAGGGGAAATAGAAGGCCAGATAGGCAGTGGAGACAAAAACGTGAAACAAAAGGAACAAAAACTATGAAAGGAGGGACTTAATGAGATGCAAATTACACAGTACGCAAAGTGCATGTATGAGCATGTATGTAATCTTAGCAGAAGACACTAAGATGGTAAGAGACACAGCTTGGCCAAAGGATGCAGACTTTACATGACCAGAGGACATAAAGCTGCCTAATGATTGTTGCAACTCTACACAGCACTATAAGGCTAGTGGATTAGAAAATCTAATTTGTATAAAATGACCTTTGTGATTTAAAGCTGCTCTGTAGTGATCGGAAAACTAATAAGCTTTCAAGCTCTTAGATTTATGACTCAAACTGGAATTTCTGCTTAGTTTTTCATTTTTCTCTCAAACCCGCATTGGCATGTTAACCAACATGTCCCCTCTCTCTTTTCTTTTCTACTTTCTTAACTAAAAACAGGCTCACAGAAATATATATATACATACATAAGATGCAGTCATAACTAATAGAATGGATTTTAGTCTTTATTTGGATCTCTTGACCTCTCAAGCATTTTACAGTTCAATCCACATTCACACTCGTTTTCATCACTTTATCTCAGTACTTTTTCTGTCGTATGCTGTGCCCTGTGGGAGTATGCTTCTGTACATAATTTGACACAGCTTTGCATACATTTGAAGTTTCCTCATTAAAGTGGATTTCCTGTATAAAACCAGAAGACCATAACATTTCATCTGAATTTCTATTCCCATTAAGATCTCAGGAATTAAACCCAATGCATTTCCTGTCCATGCTCATTCCAGTAGCACGACACAACTTTGCTGATTATGCTCGAAATGTAGTTAAATGATAATGGTGCCCGGGCCTCCTGGGTTTTAATTTATCATCATTTTGACCTGCATTTCTACCAACTGAACTCAAAATATTCCACTAGTAAAATCTGTAAATATTTACATAGAAATTCAAACACATGTGCAAAAAAAGCAAAGCAAAATAGAATATTTCCACATATTAAAATATCAGTGCATCGAGTCACACCTGCAGAAGTTTTCCAGCTAGAGATGACTTACACACTTTTCAAGCCACAAATCTGATTCGATGGGAGAGTCCAAATACTTTGGGCTCAATATTTTAATTCATTTGCATCCTTTTAGGTCCAATTAACATTATAATTCTAAATCAGCAGACAGGAAATGGTGGGAAAGAGAGAAAACAAAGATTTTTAACAAGTCTCAAATCTTATGGGTGTGTATCACAGTCAAGTTACTGGAAATGCTACTTAAGTGCAACTGGAGTCTGAGTCACATTGAGTGTCCATGTGGTTGTATTTCAGGTTGGTAAAAGTATTTCCACATGGTCACCAAGATGGGAAAAATAAGAAGGATAAAGGAAAGTGATGAAATTACAAAGAGAATAAGGGAATGCAGGAGAGGAGAAGAGGATGAATGGAAATAGAATAAAAAACAAGAGACAAGAAGCCCAAGAGGAACAGTCTGTCCTCACCTGCCTCAACATCTGCGCCCCCTCAAAGCTTTTTGACTCGTATTTCATGCATACACACACAGACAAACACACACACAAACACATTTCAAATGTGTGTTTGAAATACATGACCCACTTGAAAGGAAGATCTTCTAACACACTTCATGTCTTCCCCCCCTCCTTTGTCCCCCCTTATCCTCCTCTACCTCTTCACTCATCCCTCTATTCTCAGTGCAAGTGCCAGACCTGAATCGCATAAAGAGGAAACATTTTCCTCCATTTTCCTTTTATGTTTCCACATTTGCTTTTGGCTTCAGCTTTATTGCCCCTTCTCTATCCATCCATCCATTTTCTACCGCTTTTCCCTGAACAATGGGCGAGAGGCGGGGTACACCCTGGACTGGTCGCCAGTCCATCACAGGGCCAACGCACACAGACAAACAACCATGCACACGCACACACACTACTATGGGAAATTTAGAGTCTTCAATCAGCCTATCCCCAAGGTGCATGTCTGGAGTACCCGGAGAGAACCCACGCGAACACAGAATGATTCCCAGTTTGACCCTCGCCCTTCTTGCTGTGAGGCCACAGAGCTAACCAACTGCTCCACCGTGCAGACCACCCCTTCTCTATTCCTGCATTATTCCTGCGTTAGCTTGTTACTCCTATTTTCTATGGAGAAGTCTGCATTCTCTGTACAGCACAACATATTTTCTATGTATTAAATGAAAGTCTGCAAATGCAGAAACCAAATCATTCACCAATCTTTTCCTACCATTTCATTCTTTCTTGATTATTTCAGCTGCAGCTCATTCACCAAAAATACATAAAAATCCATCTTCATATCCGAGATAGTGACAGAGCTCTGATATTTCACATGCCTCTGCTCTGCAACATGTTGCCCTTTTATCCAACCAACACAGCATCTGTGCACATCACCACCATCCATCCTCATGAAATACATATTACTGATGCTGTAATTCTTCCTGTAATTTTAAGATATGCCAATATAAGATAATCTATCCCTCAATTAAAATTTTTTAGCCTTTTTTTAACTCATATTCCAGCAGGTTAGACTCTGACTGGATGCATTTCCTGATTCAATGCAACTCATTATTTTGACACTAACAAAAACAGGCTTTCTGAAAAGGTTGTGGTGGCCACTTCCTGCATGTGATAAAGTTTGTAGTTAAGGTTGCTAAAGAGTTAATCTGAAAAGAATGCATGTAGTAACATTAAAACATGTTGCATGATGTATATTCTGTAGAGCAATCCTTACCAAGGTGGACATCAATCCGTTTGCATCTTGTATCAACAGCTGGAAAGGAAGCATAAAAAAGACAAACTAAATGTAAACTAATGGGGGTGAAAGTCTCAGAAATCTTCATTACACCACCAGTGCAAGCTTATCGTAACAATAGTAGAAAATAGTAGAAATTAGTGGACTTGGTCAGATATGAAAGAGAAAAAGGAGGCCAGTAAGATTTGACCATGTTTGTTCTGTGGGAGTAGGTGACAGAACTCACCTCCATCAGCCTTTTTTATGTGCATTTAAAAGTAAATTCTAAATGTTAAATAAAAAGAAGTCAAATGTTGGTAAATGAATCAATGTCTTCCATTGTTTTGCAGCACCTCCATTCCTCAATCAGAAAAACATGATGCACGTTAGCTGCCTTCTGTAAGTCAATGCCATGTGAACAAAGAAGACAATAAAGCACTCTGACATCAGGGTAAGAAGAAAACATCGTACAGATTGACTCTTGTCTGCTTGTCAGCTTTATCTTCTCCGTCCACATGTCTTTCCTCTACAGGGACTAGATTCTACTTCTACATGTATAAACGAGGCTAAAATGTCAAATTTAAATTTAATTTAAAATGTCAGTGTTGATGTGATAAAGCTAAATCTTTATCACCCACTGTCCACACTCAATCTGATTAATCTGTACGTGCTCCATGCTGAGTCACGGGCAGATTAAACAACCAGATGACAGACACAAGAATACCAGAATACATACAGTATACATTCCTAACTTTGTTCAGTTATTGATATTAGTAAATAAAATTGTACAATGTAAAACCTTTTACTGAAATGAATCTCTCAATACTTTGAAAAGAGATTTTCTGTTTTTATTTTAGTGTTTTTCTTCCTCATGTTTTAGCCTCCGCTCATCCCTCCATAGATTCCTTGATGCATCTCGGCACCATTCACATCTCTGAATCTTCCCTCCCCATCCCTGCAGTTCTGTGCACTTTATTCTGACAGTTTTCTGTAATACTTCCTGGGACTGAATTTACTCTTTACTGGTATTCCCCACACTTCTTTCCTTATACCTTTGATTCTTTCTTCTGTTTCATTTCCCTCTCTCAGGGCAGCTTTCTTACTTTATATTTTCCCCTCCTTTATTCCTTTATTTGCTTATTTCACCAGCTCTTTATACATTTCCCCATGCTTTCCTCATAAACGTCCTTCTTCTGAATAAAATTAGATTGAGCAGACTTTTCTCCTTTTGATTACATTCCCTTTCCCTCTCTTCCCTCTTCTAGTTCCTTTTTAAGTATCTATTGTATTTTAGCTCTCCACCCCTTTCTCTAAACTATATTTTCTTAGGTTCCATTCATGCTTTTTTCTCTCTCTACTGGGACTGCTGGGGTAATTCACTTAGAACATCCTCTCTACCCACATGTGTATATACACGCTCATACCTTGCTAGTGTGCTCAAACTCCACTGGGTGCATTCTCTACAGCTTTGCTCTATTATTGTGTTCCCATCCTGCTCATCTGGGTATGCATCTGCTAAACCCAGAATATACTCTTAACCAATCCCTCCCAGCTTCTTAGAGGCTTTAAAATCCCTGTGTGGTTGCTTTCGAGCTTCATTCTGTGCTGACTCTGTCTTCTTGATACCTGGCTCCATTGTTCCTAAATCACAGTTCCTCTACAGGGCGATTTATTCTATGTTAACCTTCCTCTTTTCATCTTTTCTCTTCTTTTCCTTGTTTCTTTTATCAGCACAGCATCGTGCAGTTCCTCTTACTACATGTTTTTATTAATCTTTACTCCCCTCTCTCTCCTTCCTTGCTACTTTTCATTGAACTCTGAACATCCTTCCCTGTTAAATCCAACAGCTAACTTCTAACTAATAATGTAAAAACCATTTTCTGCACAGACTCAAGTGTCAACAACTTCCCAGGCAACTCAAATACAGGAGGCCAAAACGTTCAACAACATCACCACCTGCTGGAATTTTCCTGAAATCTCATGACTTTTAGCATGTTACATAGCGATGAAGACTATGCTGGTTTGTGTTGTCCTACCAGTCAAACGTTTGGACACACTTTCCACTGGATTTAATGAGAAACTGTGTCCAAACCTTTGACTGGTGGTGCATGTGTCCAGCTTTGTTTGGACACTTTATACAGACTCATACAGAAAGTGAGTGAGGCATTGTTCTGCAATGAAAACTTTAACATCTATTAAATTGTTTTACTGTTTATAAAGTAATTATGTGAACATCACAGCACAATGTCTTAATGTTTTATTCTTTTTTACTTGTACTCAGATTAAGTGAGATTTAGGTTTACATAAAAGCTGCATCTTTAAAAATCTTAGCTTCTAGTAATGATTACTGAGTTACACACTGATTTTAATCCAATTGTTCATTTATGATTATAATCACGTCATGATATTACGGTGACCAATTAAACCATTTTTTAATTTAAAAATTTACTACAAATTAAATATACCTCTGGGATCAATAAAGTATTTTTCATTTCATTTTCATTTCCTTAAAATGTGCAAAACTTTATTACTTTTACAGTTTTGTTGTTTAGATTCTTATTAATTTATTAAAGCGATGGAATGAGGAAAAACAATTATTTCAGTGTTTTATTTATCCCTAAAACTACTGATGCGTCCTATAAGTGCCGTGTTTCGTTGCACGATCAGTGAGTAAAGCAAAAGGAGGCTCCAGCTGTCACTGTGCAGTAGTATGTAATGACATTGAGGGGTTTGAGCATGCAGAGGTAATTCTGGCACAATGAGGAGAATTACAAACATGTGAAACAATTCATTTAGAGGGGGAAGAAATATAAAGAACCTGAAATTATGTTAATAAATAATAGCTTGCTAAATTTAGACTAGACTAATTAATAACATATTCACACACTGCTCTTTAAAAGTCATGTATCATAACATTGTTAGGGAGCATTATGTATAGCAGACTATTTTTCTTATGATAATACAAGAAAACTGCTGATGATACAGACATGAAACATGTTAAATGTTGTTTTGGTCTGTAGCTGAAAACCTTCTATTGCTGAATGTTTAGTATTTTTCCCACCAGCAAAAAAATAGTCCGAGCTCATTCGACTGCAGGAAGTTTGATTTCATCACTGTTAAGTTTAAGAAAACTTGAGGAGACACAGCATTTTTATTCACTAGCACGATGAGTAAAGGACGAAGGTGAGCCCAGACGAATGGATGATAAGATCATCTTCAAATTTGACTGCACCTGCATCCATCATTCAATTTTCCCGTTTACGACAGAACATATTGGAAGTCTTTCTTGCAGTTGATATTAGAAATTTTCTCAGAGTACCGCGAGAGAGTCTCACCAGTGGCGTGGGAGTAGTTTGGAGACTATGGTTTAAGTGGAGTGTGAACAATCGCAGCAGTCCAAGGAAGTTCAGCAGACGACTGTAACAAGCACCAGCTGCTCACATCCGATGCCATGGAAATTGTTGATGTGGAGGGAGGTACCAGTGTATCCTTTTAACCCAACAAGGAGGATAGCCACTTAGAAACTATGTTTTTATATTCCTCCATCCCTTCATCTGTCTAACAGTGAAAAGTGCAGTAGATTTTCTGCTCTCATTTCTGTCCTATTCACTCCTCCCTGTACAGACCCGTCTGATCTCCCTATAGATTTATGCATCTCTGCTCCCCTTTACCACCTTTTCAATCTTCCCTCTTTTAACCAACATCTCTGTGCTGCTCTTCAGAGTTTCTGTAATACTTACTGATTCCTTCAGTTTCTTTTTCTTACAGAAAATGTAAAAAGTTGGTGCTACACTGATTTCATAGCATGAATGTTGGACACTTCAGTACTCATGTGATGGTGACGCCCTGCAGGTATACATCAGCATAAACTGTCAGCGTTAACTTATCCTGTGTTAAATGTCTGTGATGTCCTGTGAATCATAAATGATATCTAAATGTGAACAAAGAGAACTAACAAGCTACAGTAACCAAACCATTAGGAGGCACATTCATGAACCAGACATTTGTTTGTTTTTGGGTTTAAACACTCTGTTAGAAAACAACTTGTATGAAATAGGAGCTTAAACTCTGACAAACCGAACATGTGCATGTAGTTTTAAACTGTTTTAGCTCTGCGATGAATCTTGTAGGACCTTATTGCTCTTATAACCCAATGTGTCCTTTAGCTAAGAACTCTTCCAGCACACAAGATGTCACATAAGCAAGAATCACTAAGATAATACAAACGTAGAATGATGTAAGCAGTATTGATACTGATCAGGTCTGTTGCATTAGAAACACCTTAAATAAACATTCACACATATTGAACGGCACATCCTGATAGATCTCATCAGCAGTGGGTGGCCGGCTCTCGCCTGTGATATCTGGCCAGTTACAGTCAGTTGTGTGTTATGCCTTCCCATTATACGAGGCAGTTTCCCATCAGAAGGTGATAAAATGGGATCCACATCCATTGCTCGGGGCTCGGGTTAACAGAGATCATCAGTCTTCATGAGCCCGCCGCTGCATTGCTTTACCTGGGACCAGAACTTGATCTTCTCTTGTTCTTTGTTTCAATTCAAATAAAGAATCAGGGTTTAACAAGCATTTTACAGGTTTAGAGAGGGCCGGCGGGTTGTTTTACACTCACACACTCATTTGCTGACGTGCACTCTTATACATGCAGGTTTACTCACCTGTTCCATGTCATGGTTTTTGTACTCGTTGCTGTTTTTCTGGTTTTGTTCCTGTAAGTCTCAGTCTTACAGGTGCTTTTTGTGCCAGTCTGCTTTGATACAGATGTGGGATGTTTGAGGTGGCCTTAGTGGTACAGGTGTAACATCTGGTTGTCGGGTTTGATGTTTGGGTCCAATTGAAAACAACATCAACACATTCCCTGGTGTTTTCTTCTCTTCTTTACATCCTCTCTTTTACAGCGTTAAGCCTGCATGGTCCAGCATTAATATGCAGCATATAATTTATACACTGAAAATTCAGCAGAATCATACTTGCATATCAAAAGAACTACTGTATATCTCAGCAAAGATTCATTTTATGCCTCGTGTGGGGGGGGAAGGGAAAGAAAAAAAAGAAAAAAAAAGAAAGAAAAAAAAAGGACCGGACTTCCCACCCTTGCCCAGCGTCC
>JBAMHV010000004.1:17289197-17301363 GCA_037177535.1 Pseudomugil gertrudae | reverse complement strand
ACCCCAGACAGGTCACCAGTCCATTAAATTAATAATGGTAATTAACTGTAAATGGTTCATTTACAGTTAATTTGTGCCAAGAACATAAACTCCTGATTAATAAAAATAGTTGTTCATGCTGCTTTCTTGTACCTGATGCCACACTGAACATCTGTGGTGTCACACTGCAACATTTCATACATGAAAGTACCGGTATGCTGAAATCATCCAAACTCCTGCAACAATGTTTGCTTTGACATCACTGCTAGGTGGAAGTTGAAAGTTTGGTTTGGAGGAACGGTTCTTCAAGTGTGTTAAAGATGTCTGCATCCAGTAGATGCTTTAGTCTGCTTCAGATCTCCAGGGTCTAAGGACAGGATGTCCTGGGTCTGCTTAGTTTAGTGTAGTTATTACTGTTTATTGTGTGTTATGTCTGCTGTGTGATTAACTGTGTGTGAAGCCCTTTGAGATGACTTTGTTGTGATACTGGGCTGTATAAATAAAATTGAATTGAATTTAATTGAATCTTTGCTACAGATTTATTTATTACTGAAGACTCTGTAGTGTAAAGTTTAAATTGCTCTCTGCTTAAATGCACCAAACAGAAAAGAGGTCACGTTGATTTAACCTTTTAGAACCAAGATACACGTATGTCTCGTTAATAGCTCATTAGGAGGGATGACCAAATAAAAGACTCGTTTGTGGTAGATGTGCTCTCCACTTTTATATTAAAAAAGTTATGTTAAAAAAGCTCACCCTGAAGATCGCAGCCAGTTAAAGGTAGGAAATTTGAGATTACGCTGTCAACAATAATACTGACATACTGCGTTTGCTGTATCATTTTATTTTCAGTGGTTTTTTAAGGAGAGCACCATTTCCTGTTGAGACTAGCTTAACTTCATAATTAATTATAATATATGTTTTTTTTAAATACTAAAAGGAACATGGGCATATTGCCTCTTTCGGACAACCCTAACTTTATACACAAGATAAACTAACTAAGATGGACTGGCAACCTGTCCAGGGTGTACCCCCCCTCTCGCCCGTTGAGCTGGGATTGGCTCCAGCCCCCCCGCGACCCCGCTCTGGGATTAAGCGGAAGAAAATGGATGGATGGATGGAAACTAACTAAGACAGGCTTCCTGCTTTATGAATTATGGTGTGGGTTGTCACTAATACAGGTATTAATGTGGCCGCACCTATGCAGACAGATTTCCAGTTTGTCTAAAGCTATAATCCTTCTGATTAAAACCTAACCAACCTTGTGAAATATTTTAGAGTTAATCTTGTCAATTTATCACATGCATATGGACAGTTGTAAACGTTATGATGGTACCTTCTACCACAGGCTGCATAATGACAGACATGTTATGTGTGGGTTAAGGTCTCAAATGTTCAGGTGATAAAAGCAAAGCCTTTAAACTTCTTAAGCTGAAAAGTAAAAGCAAATCATTCCAAAACTGCTTTGCTTTTGACCGTTTAGTCCATATTTCAGCTGAAAAGTCAGCGCTGTTAACAGGAAAGCTGCACTGGTTTTACTGGTTCATGTGCAAAAAGAACAATGACACAATCACAATAGCTAATAAAGTTTATTTATCTGTTTCAGAAAAAAACAGTAATTACAACAAAGAACCAAATGAATTACAAAGGGTAGTAAAAATATACCAAGTACAATCAAATTTAAAGTGGAAGAACAAAGAACAGCTTCCAGCAGCTAAACGAGAACGGCACCTCTGGGATTATTTCACAAAACAGGATTCACTCCAACCGTCGCTGCACGTGCAGCGCAGCGACGTGCCGCGCAGCGGCGTGCAGCGACGTGACGCGCAGCGGCGTGCAGCGCGGCAACATGCAGCACAGCGACATACGGCGGGAGTGACGCATGTTCGCGAGACAGGTCCCAGGTATCAGGAGACTGCACAACAAAACTGGATGAATGCAAACTGCATCAGGAGAGGAGGAAGAGAACGCTTGGTCCTTTTATCCAAAGAAAGATTTTTTTATAGATTTTCCTTCAAATAAAACAATCACAAAATCAAAGTACAGCAAGTTTACTGATAGAAAACAGAAGAGCCTCTGAATTAACATGGCGAGTGAACACTGAAGCTGCCACACCACGAAATCATTTCCAGGGTCATCAGAAGCAACTGGAGAGCAAAAAAGTGCACCACTACAATGAGGAGCCTTAAAACAAACTCAACTGAAATCAGTTTAATAGAAGACAACTGCATTAATAACTTCATTATACTAAGCCTGCTTGCAAATGAAACGGGACCTTTCACTCATAAAAACGCCGTCCTCACCACGCGAACACTAAACCTTTCCAGACTAATCTAAATGTTTGATCACATTCATGTCACATCATGTTCAATGTAAGAAACCTACAATATTCATCATAAACAGCAGTATTTACAACAGCTATTGTGTTACTCTTTTAAACAGAGCAGAGATTATCGTACAACATATATTCCGCATTACTTTAATAACCCATAGTAGAATAAACGTGTCCCTGGATTGCTATTGTCCTTACAGGAGTCATGGTCAATACCAGATAGGTAAGCATGTATCATAATAGATCAATGCAGAGGGCCAAATACTGGTATTTAGCATCGTTGTCCTTAAAAGGCAAAGACAGAAGCTACAGTTACAGATAAATAGCTACAGTTTTATCTTTAACAAACAGAGGTGAGAAACTGTACAAGTTATCAACATTGTATGGCAAGACCACCTTTTGTTTGAGCTTTCTTCGGTTACTGTGCTGCGTTTGTGGGACGACACAGTCAGGTCACACATTCCATCGTTAATTTAAGGTGTCAGAGACTGGAAAGTGCAAAATGCAAAGTCAGAAACTCTATGAAGTCGGGAAGAAAGCCGATTTTCTAAAAGATGACGAGTTAGCCCTGTTGATGATGCGGTTTGATACGTTTTTGTGTTACGCCCGTCTGTATCGCCACTGGTCAAATCCCAGGTGCTGCACCTTCGTCGTCTTTGCCTCCACATCTCTAAAAAGGTCTATTTGAAACAGTCGGAGAGGCTTGAAGATCTAATTAAAGGTTAAAAATATTGTTTTCCCAGTACTGCAGTATTTTTTTTCTTCTATACAATACCGATCATACCACATCTAAGAGTTGTATTACAATAAAAGATGATCGAGGTCTTTGTTTTCTATACAAAACTTCATCTTTCTTCTGGGGAATAACCACCTCCGATTCCTCTGAAAAGCCCGGACTTGAGGATGCAGAGTACATCTGGGATGATTAAACTTCCCTGTGAGCCTCATCGGGTCCTCAGGCTTGCCTTCTTTTGTGTTAATTCAGAAGCAAACAACCCTCAGCAGCACCTGAAAGTTGTTCCACTGTCACAGTGAGGATACAGAGGTGCTCAGCTATCACATAATTATATCCTGTTCAAACGTATAGACTCTAAATGGGGTCCGTAAGACTGTTTAAGGTAAATATGTGATCCAGGAAGGAAAAAAAAGAAAGCAGAACTTTGAGCTTCTGCAGGTAAACTGTTGGTTACATACACATGTAGGTGATGATACCATTTAAGCATGCAGAGGCACTGCGTTTGAAGAGTTTATAGGCCTACAGTATAATCTCTGGACATGCTTGTTTCACTTTAAATCTGTTTTCTATTATACAAAATTAATTCAGACTTCCAAAGGAAGCACCAAATGTTATTTTTTCCATACATTTGCATGACTAAATATACCGTTCCAATCCATCCATTTACAGTTTACCATATATGCTTCACATAATATGTTGCAAACACTCCATGCAGCATATAAAACCCTTTCTTTGATTATTTTATGAAAAAGGGGTGGAGGATCCACCAAAGAGTAAGCTTCTTATCAGAGTATTTGTTTCTCCTTCAGGGGGTTTGATGGCGACTGGTAATACAAGCCAGTAAGGATTAATGGCTCTCTGCAAAGGAGGCTCCCCCTGGCCAAACTGGTTTTAAGCTCATGTTACAGCACTCGATTTCTAATACCAGCCAGTGCTGTTCGCTTCATTAAAAGCACACATTCAAGTCAGCTTGACACATGTGCCCCTCTCTTCCAATCCAGCAATTTAAATTACCTCCGTTGTGCACGTAGATCAATTTTAAAAACATTTCCCCCCAAAATGGCCGACATATCTATGGTGGCTAATCCGACATGCAACGTAAAAGTGATACGCTGATTTGATCAAAGTAGATCACATTTATATCACATGGGATGTTTAGCTGTAGCTTCAGGCAACATCTGACTTTATTTAGGACCTCTCGGTTAATTTCAGTGAGATATATGCAGTAACAAACCTCCATCTTACTCCCACTAAACTGCTGTTAAAACTACAAAAGCAGATACACAGTCAGCTGAAACTGTAGAGGTGTAAACATTCCCAGGGTTACGAAGAGTCATACAGTAGATTTATTACACTCTAATTATATATATATGTGGAGGTATAAAATGCAAGTGTTTGGCAATAAGCAGGGTAACAAAGGTACAGTAACACCCCCCGCTTTCGGAGTGTGAGCCGTCTAAGACCTGAGGTGTATTCTCGCAATGATTGTACTAATCTCTCATGTATAACTGGAGTTTGAAATGGAAAAATGGATACAATCTGATCCACGGGCCTGTTTGGATGGCCAAACATCAGCCAATGCCTACTATTATGACATATTACTGTGCTACTCCAGTTCAATGAGCTCATTTCTAATTGGTTACAGATGAGCACTTTGTAGATTAGTAATGGACAATAACACCTAATTTACCGAGTTCAAAAACCTAAATCACTGCTGGCTGTATGATTTTAAGGCAACTAATTCAGTGGATTAGTTGGTTGCCAGCTAATTTGATTAAAGAAACGGTAACTAAAGAAACGATGAGAATCATTTATTCACATTTCAGAAAAAAACAGTTAGAAAAGACGTGACTGGTGGCCGACTCTTAGGCTGGCAACACTGACGCAACACTCACACTGATGAAGATTTCTGGAGTGATTGTTGCGTGTTCAAGATTGTGGTAATCATTGGATATGGCTAAAGAAGTTGAGTATCAGGGCACAGGCTTGGTTAGTCTCATTGGGCTCGTAAAACAGTGGCTAAAGGGGAACAAGTAAAACGAGGGGAAGACATTCCTCTGTCTTACTGTTCGCCAGTTTCAGCAAGGTCAGAGTCGGAAGGCGGTGACGAGGATTTGAGGTGGTTTGATATGGACGAAGGGTCTGAGGAAGAGCCCTGCGGTGCAGGGTCTGGCAGGGTCAGCGTTTCTGGAGCGGACTTTTTGCGGGGTCGGTCCTTGGGGACCGAGAGGGACTCGGGTGCATCGGTGCACATGGGGGTTGTGGGTGCGCTGGCAGGGCCGGTGAGGGCGCAGGAGGACAGGGGCGTCTCGCTTATGGAGATCGAAGGGGGAAATATCCCAATCTTCTGGTTGGTGGCCTCCTGGATGGCGCGCTCAAACTCTCTCACCTCATCCATCGTCATGTCTGGGTTGAAAAGAGATCGAGTTAGGACAATGAGGAGACATGACCAGTATCTTTTCACATCAATCCATGTCAACTTAACCAGTCGTTCCCACATCAATTCTTTTATTTATTTAGCCGAATTAAAAGATAAATCTATAAAGGAAAAAGCAATCTATTGGAACCAGAAAGGAACGGATTCAGTCACAATGTCTGATGACATATGCATTTTATTTTATGCTTTTAGGATATTCTGGTTCTGTCTGGAAAGAAAAACTATTTGTCTTATTTAAATCCCAACAGTTCATGCACATCACTGTGCAGAACAAGGCTCATATTTTATCATTTATATATCACAGTAAATATATATTATTAAACATAAATATTATCACAATGGAAATACTAAGCTTAGTACAGTTAATGGAGTTTAATATGATATAGATTAAAGATGTTTTACACTAATTTACTTACAGTAATCTTTCTGAAAGTTACGTTCATAACTAAGTACCAGCATTGCAAACAAAAACACGTTGTGATTCTCACCAATTATAAAGGAACAAAGACATTTATTATGTACATTGGTGAAGCTGTCGTTACTCTGGAGGAAGCTGAGGAAGTACACTTCCAATCCCCCCCTCCCCCCACCCAGCAGCTTTAAGACACCACGTCCCATGCCATGAACACGGTGGCCATTTTAGACATAAACTATGAAGATTCAGGAAAAAAATAACATGTTTTTGGAGGGAGAAAAAGAAAATACAGACAAAAAGAGAAAAGTCAACATCGTACTGACTTTTACTGACTGGAGAAAGCTCAAGAGTTGAGATGGGATGTAAGATGGATGCAAAATTAGCCTTCTTTAGGGTGTGCCATGGTGTAAAAATGTGCTGAGTGGGGCTTTAATTTGCTTTAATTAGATAAAAGGATATTGCTTAAAAAACGGTGGAAAAATTGCTGAAAAGTAGATTTTCAGTGCTTTACGAGTGAATGATAAAAACTAACTAAAAACAAACAAAAAGAAAACATTCTCTAGTTATAATTTATACCCAGATTAAATGGATTAAATCATAAAAAGCCAAACTTATTCCTATTTATTTACAATCATTACTTACAGCCTGTTCTTTCAGAAAGACTTTAAAAAAGCATCATTTGATGGGAAAAACATAGAAATAAAGAAAAGAATTGAACCACATCACCAAGCCCACCAGTACAACAGCCCACATCTATTCCCACAAGAAAGATGAGCAAGAGGGTTCAAAGTCAAAACTAAACCCCAACTTTGCTCAGTGAAAAAGCAAAAACGTGAGTGTGTGCTCCACCTTCTTCAAAATAAGCTGCAACTCAATACTTTTATATATTAAAAAAGATAAATAGAGCAGTGGACAAGAAGAGGACTAAACGGGTGGCTGAATTAACATGGAATATAACCATCTTATCATTTAGGCCCAATAAAAAGCTACGATTGTAACAGTACAGCCATGGTCACGTTCTCCAAACACACATCCTGCTCAGTATTTTAGAGGAAAAACCACAGATCTGAAACTTAAGAACATGTTTTATACTGATCTCATTCTCTTATCCACATCATAACAATGCTTTTCCTGTAAAACAGACTAATCCCTCTCATTGGATTTCTACCCAGTGTGACAGAATCTGTCACATCAGCTGTAACAACCTCAGAGGCCATAAAACGATGGTACACTGGAGGAGCAATGGAACAAAACAATGAAATAGACATACACTTGCTTCGTCATGGATCTCTATGTCAGCCAGTGAAGATGCAGAATTCTCTTCCTGTTCATGGCAAACTTTAATGTTGGTTTTCTCATGCATTTTTCTCTCGTAATCCCGAACGTCATCCAAAGTCATATCTGAAAGAATTGGGAGGGGAGGGGAGGGACCGGAGTCGAAATGTTGACATCTCTTTGACAGTGCCACTCCAGTTTAAGAAGAAAAAGGGCAAAAAAAAAAAAAAGAAAAGGAGGAAGTGGAGGGGAAGGTTCAGTGGCAAAGCTTTGATGAGGTTAAATATTTAGGAGCTAAAGTGCAAGCTTCCCAGGAACCAAAGAGTACAGGAGACACCAAGCCACACGGAGAGAAAAATGATAGATGTGGTCAAGGATGCTTCAAGGAAAATGTTTGAAGCATATTAAAGACCTAAAGGTTCACCTATCCCACAGGCAGAAATCATTCCACATGGGGAAGGTCCCATTTTTCAGGGAGGAAGGAACTTTAAGGTTAGTGATTATGGTGAGAAGAGGATGGGACTATGTATGATGGCAGATAATGGCCTTATTCTCTCTATGCCCAACAGCTGTGGAAAACACTAAACAGCTGAGTGAGTAAATGTGCTGCAGCCTCTTCAGGGTGCACACTGAGTTGCCTCTAGTGCAGAGAGAGAAACAGAGGCCGCATTCATGTTTCAATAAGTGGAACATTCCTCAGTGATAGAAATATCCAATTACTTTGTCCTGTAATTGCAGCCAAAGTCTGGAAGCAAACACGCAGGACCGGTGAGCACAGAAGATTTTCTGCTAGCATTCATTTTCCAAACAAACAGTCATAGTAAAAATCGTGTGATTCTCTCTGTGATGAAACATGAGCGAGGCCTCGTTTTAATGGTGCACGTTGCAACTGCAGCAAACCATGCCCAGACAATGTTTACAGTGTTTATCCTTAGTGGGACAGTGGAGGAGAGAAGGATCCATGCTGAGGTAGAAGAACCAGGCTGAATGCAGGTGGGGTGATTCTTCATGCATAGGACAGAAACCAGTACAATCCAAGAAGCTAACAGCGCTAACACGGTACTCCAGCAGTCATAAAGTGTGTGTGAATGTTTTCTGGAGTGCATAATGAGATTAGGTTTATCTTGATTAGTACTTAGTGACTGGAAGATATTTTAACATGTAAACATGCTTGCAGACCTACCGATCCACTCATCAACCCAGGCAAAGGCCTGCCTGTGGCCCAGCAGCAGCACATCCCGAACCACCTAGAACACAAGATAAATATGGAGACACATCTTTTTATGATTACCCAACAGTTACATCTGAAAACCTGAGACACTCTTGCACATATTTGTCAAGCACTTCATTGTAATTTCACTTCTATTCAGGTTCAATTCATCGCAGAAGTTTACTGACGTGTATAAATCTGTAAAAAGAAATCACCCTCAGCGTGCAGCGTTTGGGCAACATGCTCTTAAAAACAAGCTTTTCTGTGGGTGTTTATGTCTGAGATATTGAACAAGTTCAGAGAGAGCAAACAGACGATCAGATGACTTCGCCGTTGTCGTGGTTACCAAGCTGAATATTTCTGCCGGTTGGCCTGGAAAGAAGTGACAGTAACTCCAGAGTCTTTTTGAAAAGTTTGGCGTATTTACCTGCACAAGCTCAGAGGAGCTGCACTAAAAAAGTCAAATTAAGTCCTAAAAGAGAAGTGAAAAGCTTTTTTTCTCCAGTATGGCTGTAAAAGCTATGTGGGCACAAGCTAAACAAACACCACGGAGCAGCACAGACCATACAAAACTCAGACTCATCTTACATATCTGATTGTAGGATTTTGGGAGGCATTTTTGGATAGTAAAATAAAGTAATTATGGTTAAACTGAAATAAGAAACATGATTGTTAAACGTAAATACAAAGCTACTGAGATGTTTGACCCAGGAGTTGGTTGACATGTCGCTTCTCTGTACGTTGTATATTGCCTAACACAAACTGAATGTCCTCTCCGTCTCCGTTACTTCAGCTTGATTTAATCCTGCTCCATTTGCATTGATCATATCCTTATTTGCACGCATCACAGAAGTTCTTCATGCCTTGCGGTCAAAACCTTTTGCCCCTCTGGGCCAAAAACACCTGCTCCTCTCATGACGTATTCCCTTTAAATACACGCATGTACACGTCACTTAAACTGGTAACAATACAGCGTCCCTATAGTGGCAATAAGGTGAATTACAATCAATTGGCTCCGACAACGTGTACATTAGTTTTAACAAGCAGGATAGAAATCTCATAGACAATTATGCTTTCATGATTAAAAAACAAAGTTTATCACTTTAAATTGTGGAAGCCCATTTATTCCATGATTTTTTGTAAAGAAACATAAAAAACTTTGCTGCTCAGTGATATCACCTGAAAATAAATGCTTTCTTTCTCTAAAAACACATTAAACTTCCTTTGTATTGCACATAGTAACACATAATTACTATTGTGCAGTGCATACTGAACATAACTGCTGTACACAGAAGGATAAAGATATTCCACACACAGCCAGAAATTCTGACCTCAACACTTGAAGAAATGTACCCCAAAAAGCTAAACTATGTGTGACACAAACAAAAAGACTAAAAACACTTTAAAAAATAAAGCCATGCCTTCCCACCGCATTAAACTGCAGCATGACTGCTTCTCAAAGATGTTTTCTCATATTTCCCCCCACCACGCAGGCTTCTCATGATGAGCAGTTGTGGGCTGAAGCAGCATTTCTCACTGTGGTTATTATGTGCACAACTAAAGGTGCTGAAATAAATAAGTTGTCGGGCCATCCTTCGTAAGAAACAGCCTTTAAATGAATTTTGCAATATTTATTTACTGGTTCAGAGTCTCAGGTCGAGAAACACTGAACTCATCAATGAAACTGACACTGAACCTTTATTGTGAATAATATCTTTGCTAGCTGCTTTGCTAGTACATGTGTGTGTGTCTCAGTACCGTAGTGCAGCGCGTAATTCACACAGTTTTCTGTAGTGCACATTATGGTGGGAAAGTTTTGTCTCAAACTCTGGTTGTTGGGTATTTACCAGTAGGGACGTACTCGAGTTGGACTATCCTGCTGTACACCAAAATTATTATTTAAATGTCAAAAATCTTCCTGAGATTAATTAAAATAATGGTTACAATCCTAACAAAATAACTTCATACTCATATACAAATTAGCCCCAGCCGCAGTATTCATGAACAATCCCAGTGTTCATGAACAATCTGTGTTAAATACTCATAAATATCCATAAACTATCCAGTCTATTCACCTGTGCCTCTTTCTGACTCTACAGGTCTTTGGAGTTCACCATATGGAAGGATGACAGTCTGAGCTGTCACCGTTAAGCAATGCTGTGATGGGGCTAGCGGCGGTTGCAGTTTTCAGGATCTGCAGCTGCTGTCAGCTTAACCTGGCACCTGGCTGGCAGACTTACGGCCTCAAAGAACAGACACACTTCAAAGACGGCAAGCTTAGAGAGAGCGTGAGAGACAAAGAGAGAATAAAAGACAGCGGCATGAAAGGAGAGCAAAAGTGAGAAGGGGATGCAAAAAGGGTGAGGGAGGTCCTAATTAGTGTTCCTGTAGTGCTTTGCCTGGTGTTCTGTATGTTGTGTATGCTCAGAGTAAATCCTTTAGCCACTCAGACACCAGCCTGAGGACAGCAACTGGACACCTCTACTAATCGAAATCTTAATAAGCTTAAAATCCTTCCCTCTCTTCCCTCTCTCTCTTTCTCAGGTGCATATACACACTTGTTAATTAGTCATCAGTAATATTACTTTACTAAAAATGGCATATTTTAGATTATATATTCAGTCTTCACTAAGCATGGTGAAGACAGGAAACTCAAACTGGAAGCCAAAACTTTCCCATCAAATCCAATGGGAACGTGTGTCCAGACTTTTCACTGGTGCTGTAGTCACTGCGTTTATTCTACAAAACACAATTATTTTTTAGAAAAATGGTGGCAAATGTGCTGATTTCTACAAACACATGAACCGGAATTGCGATGCATAGTTTGCAGCATTTGTGGCTTAAATGCTGAAAAAAGGAGCAAAGGAACGCTACAAGTCAGTAAGGAGGCTTTTTTAATCTCATTCTTAGATATTACAATGCTATTACATTTTAATTAACAATTTCCCAACCTTCCGAATATTTACCTTATTTTGAAATAAGTCTATAAGTATCTGAACACATGTCAAACTGATCAGCAGAGCCTTGATCTCAAAGAAGGAAATCACCGTGTGTTTTTACAAACACCCAGAACATAAAATACCAAATTCTTCACTTTCAGTGTAAAATCATCAATGACCTCAAAAAGCCTGGAGGGCAAACCACCCCTCTCTGGGAGGAATGCATCCTGATCATCTTCCTCACAATCCTCCAATTCTGCTCATAAAAATGCACCTAAACATCATTTTAATACAGGTGAAGTTCAAATAAAGCTCATGTCACTTTTTAAAGATACAGTAAACTCTGGTAATTCATTTATGCTATGGACACCACCGGACTGCACCGGACTGTCTTTTAGAATCACTTCCCCATGCTGAACAGTATGATGGACAACAGTGCTTTAACAGGTTCAGCAAGGGTGGTCATCTGTAAGAGACACAATGCTTAAATGAAAAATGGCAATAAATGACAACATAATCCTAACATGACAAAGCAAAAACCCTGATAGGATGCTAATACAACTTTTGGTACTTAGAACTTTGACTTTTAACCTTTCAATACCATATGTTTCATATTTGATACATACAGTTTTTGAGAGCCTTTGCATCATGTTAAGGTAATAAAAAAGCCATTGTACACTACTGATATCTCTTCTGCCCCCTGGTGGATCCTCTCTGAATAAAGTGTCCAGACAATTTTCTCAAACATTCTCATAATACAGTGTTTCTCAGTGTTTCTCAAACTTTTTCAGTCCAAGGACCATTTAACCTTTACAACACGAACTCACGGACCACCTGACTCTA
>JBAMHV010000004.1:17271352-17289097 GCA_037177535.1 Pseudomugil gertrudae | reverse complement strand
ATGTACACGTCACTTAAACTGGTAACAATACAGCGTCCCTATAGTGGCAATAAGGTGAATTACAATCAATTGGCTCCTACAATGATGGATGTAAATTTACTTCCAGCCTTCCTGCAGCTGAACTCCCACCTTGTGCACAAACTGCTCCACTCGCGTCTGAAGACCCCAAACCTCAAACTTAACAGTGACGAGTTTGTAGGAGCACATGATGGGGGTCTGCGTGTCCCTCCAGCCTTCCTGCAGTATGCCCCGCGATGTCTTCTCCGATTTGAAATACCGCAGGTCCTGCAGTGACGAGGGGAGCACATCGGTTAGTGAAGGTTCAGGTATGTCTGAAACCTTAAGATGAGTAAACGCTGATGCACAAAATAAATCCCATTTAAATGAGAGTTTTTATTTAATTCAGTTCAATTCAAAATGTCTTATATAACTGGCAACTTAGCAAACCTTTATTTATTAAGACAACTTTCATAAACACACACCACTTTGTCATTTTACCCCCGTTTCTTATAATGGTCACCAGCATCTCCATAAACAAACATGCACGCAGAGGAGCCCACCTCAGACTCTTTATAATAGCGCTCAGGGATTTCATCGTAGGCGATGTCAACGAAGCACACTTCCCTCTCCTGGTCCTTCAGCTCGGTGTCAAAGATCTGCAAACAGAACATGATGGTTAGCTCGGCTCCGATGTGCAGCCCCAGAACACGTTCAGTTAGAAACATGGGGTTTTTTTTCAATCCACAGCTCCTCTGACAGAAGCACCTTGTCTCCTCAGCCATTAGGGGTTGCTCTACGTCCACATCTTAGGATTGTGCTCAACAACACAGAGCTGTTTCACTGGGTCATATGTTCAATCAGGTGATTTAGTGCACCCCTCCTCTTTCACTCTTTGCTTGCACTTATAAACAGCTAAAAGGGTTCTTTATATTATTTATTTTTATTATTTATTATTAACTTTTTAAAACTGTAAATTTGCCCATTTCCTGTATGGCATGTACCCCTCTGTCCACTGATCAAGCCAACATTTATTACAAAATTACAGATTTACTTCTAAGCAGCTGCATGGAAAAACATTTTAATCTTTCCCCATTTAGCAGGTAAATAGTCTGCACTTGGTTCCCACGGTGACGGGGTTAGGGTGTTAGGATGTTTCAGCTGTTGCCGAGAAGCTTTCAGGAAGTAAGAAGACATGTCGGCGGAAAATCGGGACATTGGGAAAGATCTGATGAAAGGTTGTAAGGTTGCAGCCCAATTGCCAAAAAAAAGAAAAACAAACAAACAAAAGAAAACCTGGTAAGCTCATTAAGAATGCAGTCCATGGCAAAGGCAAATATATAAACAAATCACATTATTATTAGTAACAATGAGAGTAATAATAATAATTAAAATAAAAAAAATGTCTGTCAGCATCCTGCTTAGTGAAGAAAAGTTTCTGGGGTGATGCCATACTGGTGTAGAACCAGTCGAGGTGAAAGTGTTCACAGCAAAAAGAAGAAAGAAGCCACATTAGCTTGTGTCAAAGTGCAGGAACACCAATACTTTCATTTATTTTCCTGTTTACTCGTTACAGAGCTTAGCATTTAGCTTAGCATAACAAACGTTATCACGCCACAGAAACGTTGCGTTAACGTTAAAACATTTTCACAAATCAAAACGCAGAATTTCAGGAGTCGTCACTAAAACCAGGATTCTCCATAAAGTTCATTATTACTGACTCATTCAGACTTTCCTCAGGGTAAAGTAATCCAAACTGCACTACTGCTTTGATCCATAACATCATGTGAAAGAAATCCAGGTCAATACCTAGATCCAGCCTTAATTCTAATATGACCACGCTGCATTACATTATGGTACAATTCAAGCTGGAAAAAGCAACAAACACCGTAAGACAACTGCAGAGAAGACCTGGCAAAGCAACAAAGAGCAGGAAACCCATTACCGGGAACGTCCAAGCCTTCCAGGCTTCAAACGGATTCTCACAAGTATGAAAAATGAACATTTAATTATGCCCAGGTTACATTTAAACCCGTTTTACAGAAGAAAGCTTCAGAAATCCTTCTTCCTATTCGTTTGTGGAAATCCTTAAACAGAAGACGGGAGGCGGCTCTCTAAGCCCACGCCTCGTTATATAATAGAAACACAAACATTTCTTTAACAAATAGATAAAATAACACATTTTGCAAGATATTTCCAACCTTTCTGGTTCATTTCTAAAGCAAAGCTGCAACCACACCCTCCATTTAAAATCTGCACACCTCCTCACTTCCTGTCTACGCATCCTTTACTTCTCAATTCTTCTTTCCTTTCATCCTTCCTGTATCCTTACTTCCTTCCAACAGAATTGGTCTCCACTCTGAAGTTCCCAGATGGTGCAAAGGCAACCTAGGTTTTATACCATAATATGCACCCAGCAGTAGCACCTTACTGCACAGCAAACAGATGATACACTGTCTACACATGCAAAGCTTATTGTTCATTCACCCTAAAAATATGACACAAAGTAGTGAAACTATGTCTGCGTGTGTGCAGAATACACATACATACACACACACTCGTGCATCTCACATCCACAGGCATCTCCACCTGTCTGACTGGCATCTGAAATCTGAAATCCACTTCATGAGTTTTCATCATTTCTGCCGTTGATCCATCTCTCTGTCTCGTAAAAAAGAAACGGCCTCAGTCTGAAACATGTCCGTGTTTCACGTTTACCTCTGCACCCCAGCTTTACGAGTACTACGACCTACACGAGACAGTGGGCCTATCTTCTTTGTAAATGTCAGACTAGTTTGAAACGGCACAAAAAAAAGACACTTTAAAATAAATCCGCTCATCATGACAGAAAATATTCCTAAACCATTTTTTGTACACCAGCCTTTCATCGATTATCTTTGCTGTCCAAGCACTGGCAGCACGACATCATGACTAATGCTTCTATAAACTGTAGTGTAGGGCGTGTGCCGTCCAAAAGCCCAGATTAAATTAGTCATCGAACAAATGGAGCAGTATTTGGAGGACTCTCCATGCTGACGTAGAGCTGGCCTGAACTGTGATGGTCTCTGAGCACGATCATTTTACACATGAAGCCTTTAGCAGAGCCACTTCTCAGCATATATATGCTGTAGTGTGTTTCAAGCTAGCTCATCTGGCTTCACATTACTCCACGAGGAAAAGTAGATAGGCCGCAGTGTTATATAAAAGGTGAGAGACTGGACTGGGAGCATGTTTAATTAACTAACTGGGTCTTCAGACTGACATCAGAATCACTTGTAGTTACAGTCCTCAGAGGCACAGAAAAACTCATGGGTTAAGATGCAATGAGGACTTTGTGGTTTAAATGTTGCATACGGAGGTGTGACATGAGGGCATGTTTCAGAAATGTCAAGCAAAAGTAGCCAAAACACATAATCAAGTACTTTACAACATAATAGTGGATCACACTGCAACAGGTCGAATGGCACCTTAAGATGTGTGCAACATCAAGCATCGTCTGCTGTAAGGTCACCCTGAACATCCTCCCATCAGTACAAGCAGTGGAAAGACTGGGAACACTGTACTTACATTGTCATTGCATCCTTTGTTGTCCTCATATTTAGTCTCTATGTGGATGGAAAACTTGGGCAGGAATGAGCACTGTGGAAAAATAAAAGTCATTTTTAACCAAACTGTGTAGAACGGCCATCTTTGCTCCCGTTACTGAAGCGAAACCTTTTAAAAGAGCTCTTCATCAGCCCCGTCTGTCACGACAGCTGCTGGAACTTTTGTGTTTTACAGCATTAAAGAAAAAAAATTTAGCTGTCAAGTAACAAAAACCCAACTCAGTTTGAAGGAGTCGTACATGAACATGAAATACTTCTACTCACACAGTGATAAGCATTCTGTCTGTCCTGTTTCCCCTCTAATCCCAACCCACGCTGAAGCAGTATGACTTTTATGCTCCACGTCCTTCCCTCTGCACAACGGCAGCACTATAGCCGAGCCTAATCACATGCATGTGTTAAAATATGTCTGTTTCACACAGTAAAGACACTGATGGTAACTGTGTGCACACACTGGAGCAACACTTCAGACTGAAGCAGATTCTCTGCTGTAAACATACAGCCAAGCTTTTAAAATGAGTGAAAGCCAAAAGCTTTAACAGGTTTGATGTTTGGCACGTCACAAACCTTCAGATCCTTTATGCAAAAAGCTGAATAAACTCATTAAATATCATGAATAAAATCTGGAGTTACGTAGGATGTTTCAGTGTGTTGTGTAACATCTGACCACAGACCAAACATGATGCAATTATAAAGACACTTGAGGGCTTTTTGTATTCAAACTGTTGCTGTGAAATGTGGTGGAGATACTTACAGTGTATTCTGCAGACCAAAGAGTGAGGACATTGGGTCAGCAGTGGAAGAACACAGAGAAAACAGCAATTAATCCATTTCTACTCATATGATGATGTAAAGGCCACAATATGCAACAATCTGACTTTCACACAGAAAAAAAAAAACATTTTAAACACATTACATCATCCATTTGTACTTTCCCATTCCTCCCATCTCGTAAATAAGAGCTGTTAAAGCATGGTGGTAACGTGCTCTGGGTACTGCGGCTCTGATTGTTGCACTGATCTGCCGTTACACTCACAAGTCAGTGTGAATAACAAAGAGCAAAGCTGCTGTCGTGTTATTGACCGAGCACAATCTGACACTCTGAATTCAGGTTATCTTCTAATGCAAGTCCTACTTAATCATTTACTGATGAAGACTACGCTACATCGATCAATATTTTACTCCCCTCTTGCACTTTTATCTCGGAAAGTCGCTGCCCTGTTACATTCGATTAACATTTTGCTTAGTATGCTAGTATCCACAGCCACCACTGCAGCTCATGCCCCACATTCACTAGGATGTAATTACAAACCTGCCTTTAAGGCTCAGAGGGAACCATGGAGTGTTTTACAAGTTGATGTTTTATTACATCATTTAAACATTCACAGGCTGGAGGAAGCAGAGTCTTTCCTCCACATACAGATGTGTCTGAAGGGAAACTCTCTTCCAACTCGGCCGAGTTGCACACAAATCAAATGCAGCTCTGTGTAAAGGTTTCCCTTTGTCCCTCACAGATGACGCATGGACTAGCTGATAAGGAAGCACCACTTCCTGAATAATGTGAGGGGTTTCACAGGGACTTTTCTCAGCTCTGGTCTTCCACATGGTTCTGATGTGCTACAACCATCATATGGTGGTGCAGAGTAAAACAAACACCTTGTTGAGGAGGTCATGTTGCATCACGGTACTGAGCTCCAGCTGTTGGAGAGTATACTCACCTGTGATGGTGTAAGGGTAGTAGTTCCATGCTTTCTCTGTGACATAGAAGATTTTAGGAACCACAGCTCGAGCCCAGCTGGGTAATTTACTGCAGGGAGAAAAAACATTGAAGAGGCTGTGAGCATGAACTATGAAAGAGTTTAAACTGGTTTAAAGTCATTAAACTAAAATATGTCAAGTATATAAATAACAAAATTGTGTTAATAGTAGAAATCAAACAGAGAAATGATTAAATATTAAAGCACTTTTTTTTTACAGATGCAAAAACAGCTGAAGATATTGTATCGATACCATCACATTACTGAATTATGACGTTTAGCGTGTAAAAACTTGTGTATGAGAAGATGGAAATGTTTTTTATAAATAAATTAGTGCTTTACTCAAATGATTGGTCACATAAAAGATTTACCATGTTTACCCTCTGCGATAAATCAGGTACATTTCAGTTCATTATACTAATAAAAAACATGGACAGAATACTACCTCCGTATGTTCTCATATACTCAGCAGATGAGTTTTACTTAACTAACCTTACACCTCATCAGGCATAAACCAGTTTATCTGCCAGTATATTTATTTATAATATCTGTTTTATTGCTTTACTCAGTTACTTTTTTTTTCTTATTTCTGTCGCTTCCTTCTGGGGACCCTTCATGCCAGCAGTTATGCCTGCTTGGTCTGCAGAGCCGTTGTCTGTGATCTCCCTCATCTGGGTGGCTGCGAGAGTCCTGCACTGCAGCCCTTCAGCTGTGGTGGGGCCTCTGCGGCCCTGAGTGGGCGGGCTCCTGGTACGAACAGAGCCTCAAGATGCAGCTTTCTCACAGCAGCAGCATCAAGCCAGTTGTTTATTTCCATATTCATATATAGTGTGGGGTGTTTGTGGTTGTGGTGTGTGTGTGCATCAGGTGTGTGTTTTAAAAATAATTAGGTTTTATAATTGGGTGTGTGAAGACTTGTACTAACTATTTAATGCACATCAATTTGTGCTACTTTTTGTACTAGAAGTGCTTCGTAAACACAAATTTGTATATTTTCTAGCTTAACTCTTCTCATAAGGCAGCAGCGTAAACTTTGTTCTTAAACATCCAAACAGCAGGAGACACGTTCATATTTAGTCCGTCTACATCTGAACGTCCATTGGCCGACATAAAAAACTGTCTCTTTAGAAGGATAAAAATGGTGTCCTCTGCATCGTGACAGCTGTGAATAAAATCAGCCTTCAGCTGTGATATTTTGTGAGCGTTGTCAGGCTTGCTTGCTCTCGCAACAAAAGAGACTGACACCCACCTACACCTCCATCTGCTGATTTCTCCCGTTCCCTCCTCGTTCGATAAGACTTAAGACTGAGACACAAACTGTGTTGCAAAGCACGTCAGCACTCAGCAGCTGTTATACCTTACAAACAGTTTTTACATTTTGCAAGAGAAAAACACCAAAAAATGTTTACAGGAAATTCACACCATTAACCTTGTAATCTGTGTTTAGGTTAGAGTTCAGGTTAGTTGGGATCTTCATATCAAATAGTGAGTTGCTGTTTAAAACAGTAGCTGTGTTTAGTTTTTTTTACAATAAAAAGAGTAATATTTAAAAAATACGATCAGACTACAAATGCAGGTGTTTCCACTAACAAATGTTTAGTGCATGAGGGTTCAATTCAATTCAACTTTATTTATATAGCGCCACTTCATGACAGCGTCATCTCAGGGCGCTTCACATCATATTTGAGCCAGTTCATCAAAAAGCCTCGATAAGGGAAACCATAAGATTGCATCAAATCTTTACTTCGATGCAATCCCCAGCCTGAGCTGCATGAGGCGACAGTGGGAAGGAAAACTCTTATAAGAGGAAGACAAAACCTCCGGCAGAACCCGGCTCAGGGAGCAGAACCCGGCTCAGGGAGGGCAGCCATCCGCCTCGACGAGTTGAGCTAAATGTTGCATGCATGCTGTACCAAACGTTCAAAACTGAAGGCCACCACTAGGGGGCGCACACAGCAACCAGTTACGTATTTTTATAGCATTTCTGAGAACAAAGGTTTACAAATCTGTTGTTAAAAATGGGAAACAAGTGTTACTGTGCTCCGAGAGGCCCTCCTCAAACTACCCGGCATTGTGTTCATCTCTGATCTCATGTTCACGGGAACATACACGAGCAGAGGCTCTGGTGGTTTGTTTATTATTTCTGTAATTTTATGCACCTTCTCCTTCTGGTTTTGAAAGGTTCTTAAAAAAAATAGGATGATGTCTATCTTAGTTGACCATAATTCACAAAGACAGTAAATGCCCTCACGTGGTCTTCCAGGCAGCAGGATTGATATATTTTATTTCCACAAAGCAAAACAACAAAAAGGCCATTTTCATTAATTTAACAAACTTGTAAAGAAAAGCTATTTATAGTCACTGCTCTGAGTGAGTATAAAGGAGGCTGAATATCTCTGTACAGCAGCAGCACTGCATGCGACTTCTCCCTCTCCTCTGCAGAGCAGAGGTGTGCTGACTCGACATAATTGCCTCCCCACCACAGCGAATGCTGACACAGGTATTTGTGCTCAGACAAATGACCCACAGCATCTTCTAACCCCTACCACTTACCCCGTTTTTTCCTTCGCCTTCTCTTGTTTTACACATTGTCCATCTGTCTACCTGTGAGCTCAGCACAATTCTTCATGAATCAACTGGAACAAAAGTGTTTTGTGAGCTGCTGGATCCAGGCTGATGAGATTCACTGCAGTGCATCAGTATTAAAGCAGCTGGCAAAGCGTTGGGTCTTTGAGGAAGAGGGAAAGTTTAAGATGTAATATCACTGCTTTTCACTTATTTAAAAAGGTAAAAATCACCTAATTTCCAGCATTTATAGTTGGAAAAAAATGAAAAAAGGGACATTTTGTAAATGTTTGCTAAATGATTCTGCCTTGGGAAGTTGCAAAACGTATGTTTCTTCAAGCTCAAAATCTCTTGTAAAGACCGTTTAAGCTTTAAGTGGGTGAATTTAGAAAGTAAAGAAGAAGTAGCAGGCTGAGACGACTTTTACCATAAGGAAAAACATTAGTGTATTTATGTGGTTAGCTTTTGATTGTAATTAAAACTTTTATCTTTATCTGTTCGACCCTAACGGCTAATCCTTTCCTCTCTCCATCTCCAGTGGAACATATCATTTGGCATCATTAGACCAACTGCCTGCCAGCAAAGAGTAAAAACCTACATGCAGCATGAAAGAGCGATGTCACACTGACCTGTTGAGGTAGACGCGTTTCTCTGTCAACTGTCCTGAGCCATGAGTGGGATCTTCAAAGGGTTCGTTCTGCACCACCTCCACCCCTTCTCCTCGATCGCTCTGCTCGTGGCTGTGCTTACTGATCATGTACAGCTGGCCGATCCGGTACTGAAGGACAAAACACAGAAACGGCACAGGCTGCAGCAAAGTTCATTTAAAAAATCCGAGTTACTTTTCAAGTTTTACAGTCACTTTTCACATTTTAAGCCCTTTTGCATGGATAAGATTTTATCTCATTTCTATTCAGTCATGTGGCAGACGCTTTTATCCAAAGTGACTTACACATGACAAGCAGACATTTTAACCATAGTGTGGGAGCCATATTTAGGATTCGGTTTGTCACTGTGTTGAGCTGCCTGGTTGCCATGGTAATGCACCGGTCTGGGGTCACGTGGGCATAGGTGGTGGCTTCCAGGGTAAGCCTTCATAAGTGGCATGCGCTCACCTGCACACAGGTGTAGGAGAGGGGAGCTGGGTCAGCGTATGACCGCTAGCCTTGCAGATGTGAGTTTAAGCGTGTATGTAAGAAGGAAAGCTGCTTAACAATAAATACAGCAAAACCACAATATGAGTGTGGTTTCCCCTGAGCCATCAGAGCCCTGAACTCCCATGAACAAACCAAACAATAAGAAGAACACACTCAACAATAAGATGAATCATCACACACATGTGCAATATACTGGAACAAGTATTTGTTTTTTTTAGTACTTACCATATTTTTATTCTACTTTAAGTATTTTATTTTTATTTATTTCCTCCTTTTGCCCTTATTCTAACATTTTTTTTTGTTCCTTTTATTCAAATGCAAATACCATAAAGAGTAACACCCCCTAATCTCATTGTATGCTGTGGTTTACAATGACAATAAAGGCTTCCTGATTCATCTATAAACCGCCACGGCAGCACGTCGGACAAAAACAACAAGGACCTATACTCATCCCCTCAAGCAACAAAAGGATTTTAGAGTCGCTACACATAGCCATTAACCCAACATGTGTGTGTTGTGGGTGGGAGGAAGCAGGAGAACCCGGAGAGAACCCATGCATACATGGAGAGAACATGCAAACTCCACACAGAAAGGCCACTGGACAATCCTCCTCAGCCTGCGCTCAAACCAGCAACCTTCTAGCTGTGAGGCCACAGCGCTAACCGCTGCACCACCGTGCTGATGTTTCATTAATAATCAGCAGCCAAAATCCTAACGGGTCGAATTTCCAATAAGAGAAGAAAAAAATAGCTGATCAAAAGTTTTCATTATGAAATCGATACCGATTAAAGACTAAATCGCTCTTTTTAGTTCTGTTTTTCTAAAGCATTTACAGACTTAAACAATCATCTGAGTCCATAAAGACTTCCTGCAACTGCTGCTGCTAATCTAATGAGGAAAAGTGCTGAAAGACGCCACAGAAGTCTGATTTATGTTCATTTAATTTGTCTAAAATGGAAAATTGTGGTAATTGTGTTGGTCTTTTTATGTCCATTTAATTTGTCTAGAAGAAGCCGTTACATTGGAGCCATGAAAGCTATGTTCTCATAGAGTCAAACACTGTTATTTCACCTGTACATCTTATTTTCCATGTGACCCAGATCAATTCTTCATAAAACAAACATGACAAACTAAGAAGACGGGTCAACAAAAACCTCACAAAACTTTAAGAAAGGTTAAATTAAAATTAAAATAGCTTGAAGTGCTTTCTTTGGTTTCATGTATGGAGGCCAAATCTTAACTTGATATTTTTGGTTTTTATTCATATTTTCAACTTCCATTTGCAGAGGGTGGTGTGTAGCACAAGTTCACCGTCTACTGCAGGATACCGTGTACATGCTAATGATGTAACTCAGAGGATTTAAAGCCAAACAGAAATACACTTAAAAAACAAAGATAATACAAAGTGGATCAATTTAATACTGAAATATAGTCAGCATTTATGAATAGTTTTATATGAACGTATAAGTGAAGAGCAAGGACACAACAGAGCAATTACATCTATAACAAGGAAAATGTGCTTTTAATTTCATCTTCATCACGCATTGCCTGCCAGCTTAGCCTGCAGTAACCACAACTATTTTCTATTGCATTCATTTTTGCAGCTCTACTCCATTTTCCAGAAATCAATAACAAAAAGGTCAGAACACAGTCAACTAAATGCTCTCTCGTCTGCAACAAAGCGTCTTCGGTTAAGGGCCAGACTCGAGTTGAGCTGCAGCGCCACTTCTAATGCGATGTACAAAACCATGCATCATAATGGAGTCATATTGTCCTTTAGTAACCACTCATCTAATCGTTTCCTTCATTAGGTCAATAAATTAGGCTAAAAGAAACATTGTATCCAAAACACATATACCACAGTTGCTACGGTCAGAGAATACGACCACTTTGATGAGCATCTGAATGTGCAATGGATCAATGTAAGGGTAGAACATTACTCCGGAGTTGCTCTGCGGGCTGCACGGTGGCGCCATTGGTTAGCACTGTGGCGTCGCAGCAATATGGTTGCTGGTTCGAGCCTCGGCTGGGGGAGGTCCGAACAGTAACCTTTCTGTGTGGAGTTTGCATGTTCTCCCCGTGTTAGCGTGGGTTCTCCCCGTGTTAGCGTGGGCTCTCCCCGTGTTAGCGTGGGCTCTCCCCGTGTTAGCGCCAATGAAGAACCAGAACCTCCATTAAACCCTGCACCGCCGTACTCCGTTGCATCCAAACCTACAGAGAACGGCGCCCATGTTCTGGATTTCAACAGCTAATTTTGCATTTGATAACTTTACCTAGCAACAACTTAACAAATGCACCACAGTGACCTAAAATGTTGCCACATCATGCTAACTGAACACATTACTGTGTAGCTTTAGCTTATCGGTAGATAGCTTGCAGAATCAAACGCTAACAAATGAAAGACAGTAACGAACATTAGCTTCTTTCTGTGTGGTTATCGGGTCGATTGAAGACCTCTCACATTCAACGTTATGTTTATCTTCTCCCAGTCACCTCTGATCCTGCTCACCATTAAAGGAGGAGGACAAGACCAGTCCGTGTGAATCCCTTCACACTGGCTGAATAAGGGAAAGTTACTCTCCACAGTGGCGGTACGTAAGCAGCTGTTACTGAGCAGTTATCCCTCTGCATAGATAATGTCTGACTTTTACAGTAAGCTGTAATAATACAAGCATTGTTGATGATTTGTGCTCCGGTGTCATTTCAGGTAGATGTCACTTGCATTTATATTTATGTCAGAAAACAGAGTAAGAATTTCAAAGCTGATAAAGAAAACTCCTTTGTTGATAATGTGTCATTTTCTTTTTGTCAGAAAATAGAAAATATAGAAAAAAGTACCACTGAAATATCGTATCGAAGCGAAAGTATCAGTAACGGTATCGAAGGTTTCCGGACGATACCCAGCCCTACATTTGTGAAAGTCTCCATAAGGAAAGCAAAGGAACATGTGTGAATGAAGTATCAAATACAAATAGATATAAAAGATCTTTAAAATAAAAGGGGAATGAAATGAAAACGAGGGGATAGATGGATAAAGAACGTGAATAACAAAGGAAACAGTAAAATGACAATTTCATGGTAAACATGACAAATCCATCTGTTCCAGGCTGAGAAGCTTCTTCCTGCTCAGGCAACACGTGCTTCCTCTCCAGTTTGCACATCTTTTTCGCGCACACACACACCCACACACACACACACACACACACACAGACGACATCTCAGAGGTGGGAGTTGGGCCATGATAATGAAAGGGAGCTGAATCAAGCCGTATTCCCCTGAACGGCACACTTCCTGACCTTTACACGGCATCGCTGTGGGCTGAGCTGTAAATGTTTGAGGGGAAGACGTGACACTCGCACACAAAGCGGCCTTTTCAGATGGCGTCAGCACCTGGAACTAATGTTTCTGTACGTTTCCCAGACTGAAACACTCTTTTAGAGCCTGCGATAAAATAAACTAAATGATTAAGTCAAACTCCCAAAGTCATTAGTTAAAGTCTGGTGGCGAGATGGAAACACAATCATGACCAAACTCATGAGATTTGTCAGCACATCTCAGCTTCAAGGAATCATTTCACTAACATGATAATGAAAAAGTCTTTAAATGTTTCAAATTTATGTGGAAAAAACAAAATATGACTCAATGCATCGATTCCAATCCTGCATTTCTGATTTACTGAAGTAGATGAGAGGTGAGCCAGAACTACCTCAGAGCGGGTAGGGTTGAGCATGTCAACAATACACACACACACACACACACACACACACACACACACACACACACACACACACACACATCTATTTTATCTTGTAAAAGAACATTCCAGGTTACACAAACTTATCTAAAATTTAAATTGGCTTTAAAAAAATGGCTTGAATTTCACTAATAAAGATGTCGTCATCTGAAACCAGACACTCGTACTGGGAACTGAGTAATTTCTTAGAATTGCTTCTAAACATTTCTGATCCGTGTGGAGCAGGAAATAAAATTACACAAAAAAATAAAAATCCATCACGTTTGTGTTTGACTCGCTCGCAGTTTCCCCTCTGGGACTGATGTGTAGTTACTTTAATGAAAAGGGATTTAAAAAGAAATAAATGATCATAAAAAGCCTCCATAATTGCAAAATGCTGCTAGATGCTGATTTCTAAGTTCTCTGATGCAAATAAATCAATGGCTGGCTTCAGTTTAGCTGATAACAGAAAACTTCAACAAATAAACTGAAAGCTACACAGAGTGATAATCCTCCATAGATTCCACCTCACCATCGTCTCAGCAGTCATCCAGAATCATTCGTTAATGTCCCTTTAACACCCACATTAGCCTGGGATTTCCTACAGCGACACGAGCAGCAAGTTCAGTGGCAGTTCAGTAAGAGCAACGGGGGGCTGTCATTATGACATTCGTCAGATTATTTGCAGCTTTACAGCATACTTTCCAGACATTGCGAGTGTCTGCAGTCTCAGTCGTGCACCAGTACAACACAGCCAGAACGGCACGTCTGAAATAAACTATCTTATTTATTACAGATAAAGGGAGGGTCCACTCAGCTAAAGGGCCGCCTTTCACATGCTTTAGATGAGCTGTGTTTAGGGATTACACTTCAGGTCTCCGTAATACTCTGTGTTTATACTGGGGGGGGAACAGCTCTGCCCATTTTGCTCATTCATTAATGAAACATAACAGCCAGCACTGAATGGCTTGAAGTCATTAAATGAGGCTTTTATATAACCGTTCTCATCTGTTTCTACACCATCATAAACTGCATAATTTACTCCATTAATCAAAGTTCTCCTGTTCACTGAAGTCTTGAAAGCAAAGGGAGCTTTTCTAAAAAGAGCTCTGGGATGTAGGGACAATGAGCCTGGCAGGTTGAGAGTTACTGTAAATAATGCAGATGCATGCCTTCCCTTTCTGCATGTCACAGAAAACCAGAGAGGCTGGACTGAAAGACAGAGAGGACAAACTGAGGAGGAGTTTTTTTACCAGTACTTTGTAGGGATAACAGACAGAAAAAAGGCTTGAGACACAGGTTACAGAGGTATAACATCATCTCTTCTCACAGCTCATTTATGTTGTGTTGATGACAAACTGCAGCAGAACTGCTGAAAATACCCACGTAATCCATCTTAAGACGGCCGCTGTGATGGGTTCACAAAGTGGACCGCCTGAAGAGAGTCAAACATGACTGAGTGAAAACAGGCAAGTTTGTAGAAGAGACGACAAAACGTTCTACCCGATTGGTCCGCCTCGTTATGCACCCCGCAAAACAGGAAATTACTTATCGCTTGTCTGAAATCTTCACATCATGATCAATCATTCAGCTGCATGAGCTGTAGATGCATCGCCTTCATTTGATTTGTTTGAGACGAGTTTGTTGCAGCTCATTAATCAAACCCAATAATGAAAGTGTGTCATCACCCCGAGTTCTGGTCTGGGTCATGGAAGCCCAAACCCACACACACACACACACACAGGGCTGCTTTCTGACGTGTGAAATGACCCAATAATCAGTTTTTTTAATAGTCAACATTAAATTAAACATCACTGTTTCCAAAAGGAGTATAAAAATCTGAATTTACTGCAGATTTTTAATGTCATCTGTGCATTTACAAGCTTTTCTCAGGTTTCTGTACTTTCACAAAACAAAATTTCTCCACTTGTGAACAAAAGCCGTACTACAGGTCTGGATCTATAACTTATACACTTAATTTCAAATTCACCCACACAATTTAATAACTTTAATACGAGCGGCTTAACACTTTCTGCCTTTATCGGGCCGTAGAGGAAAAACCACTGTAAATCAACGGAATCGCACCAAAGTTCATTAATTAAGAACTCAAATGTTGAAGAAATGCTTATGATATAATCTCTTGCTTCACAAATTCAACACTAACCTATAAAAGTCATGCAGCCGCTTGTCTTTTTAAATATGTAGAAAAAAAAGTCCAGACAAGCTTTCAGACAGAAGTGCAGCTGATATGAATAAACCAAACACCTGCATTAAGCCATATCGATCAATATGCCTATCTGGACAGTCTGCATTTCTATGTGGTCAGTAATGATACAACATGGCCACAGGGAGGAGGGGGGCCGTATATCACGGTGTTCCCAGGGTCTCTTCGTGGAGAGAAGCGAGGGCTCAAGCGAAAAAAAAAAACGAGACCAGCAAGACGACATTTTCTCTCCATCAACGGACGAGTTTCTTCTTATTTTACACGATAAGAGCTCATAAAAACATTTAACTCCCCTCACTGACAAACAGGAAAGTTTTTAACTTGCCTACTTATTTTACATGCTCTATAAGTCTGAACACACTCTCTCCATTAAACCCACTGGAAGAGTGTGTCCGAGTGTTTGACTGGTACCGTGTGGAACCTGCTTAATCCCATTTGGGGTCGCTGGGAAGCTGGAGCCTATCCCAGCGATCATTCGGGTGAGGGGCGGGGGGGTACATCCCGAACAGGTCGCCATTGGAAGTTCAACATGTTTAGGAAAGGAAAAGAGGAACCAACGGGTTTCACATCTATTAAGGAAGCTGTAGCAAGAATCCTTGTTTCAATGTTCTCCACCTGGTACACCAGAGTTTAACACTAAAATTTAAGAGATAAATTCTAAGACACAGACAGAAATGGAGTTGTTGGATTTGTCAGGAGCCAGCTGAAAGAACCAGCACAGTGTGATGTCACAGTGTGATGTCACAGTGTGATGTCACAGTGTGATGTCAGTGTGTGTCGCTGATGTTTCTGTTGTGATTCACGACGTGCTCCAGATGATCGTCATCACTGGGTTACAGGTTTTCCAGCAGCTGCTGGTTTTTCCTCTTCATTATGAAGAGCTGATATCTGGTGTCAACTTTTTCCTCTCTTTTGTTTAGCTGCACACAGTCAGACCACCGTTCTGCTTGCCCTGATGCTGCACAGAACAAGTACTACAAAAAAAAGACTAAACTTCTGATGAGGAAACAACAGCTGCTCTCAGATTGTTGCAGATGTCTTTCCTCCATGGCATGGAGTAATTACACTCCCACTAATTAGCTTAAATATACCTTGCTACACATTACTGTACACTTAGGTAGCTAATGTGATTGAGTAAATTATGTTAAATAGGTTAGGTGCGCTCTAATCAGCAGGACGATGACTTCATTGGTAGTACAGGAATAAAAGACATAAATAATAAAAATACACCATTCATATCCTTCGCAGGTAACTCGGGGGGTGGTGGTGGCCAATATGCTCTTCCTTCACTCGTCTATTGCACACACACACAGTCACACACCAATGCATACAATCCATACTGCTGGCACAGAGTCCACCACTGCAATTCCATTAACCATAATAACCAGTGCAAACACACATTGAGCTATGCAATCCCTTTGCCCAGTTCTGTGCACATTTAATCAATTGGATGGCAGCGTGTGAGCTGCTCTCCTCCGATAGGCACGGTACGGGCACTCCATATGTGGAGTCCAGGTCAATTAGAAAGAGAAAAGAGCAAATGAGCACAATAAAAAAATGGTAGTAAAGATACGGAGTGAGGAAGAGAGAGGAAATTATTGCCAAGCACAATCTGACCATCAGAAGGAAAAAGACACACATGATGCAGTCCAGCGCCACACAATGCGTTTGTCATTAGAAATGAGAAGGTGTTGTATGTGTGCCTGCTTAGAAGAGATGATAACCTGACCAAACAGAAACAAGTCTGTTGATTTAAGGCCAAAACCCAAGCTTTGAATTAAGACTTCCCAGCAGATGCTTATTGTCATTGCTGCAACTGGATCAGTTTCATGTGAACAGGGCACATTTTATGTTTTAATGCTGCACAATCTCACCGTTATACAAGAGATGCACCAACTGTTTGGCAGCTAAACATGTCGTCACCTTGACAAAGTGCAGCACGGTCTGAAATTCGGTGTAGTCGTATTTAAATGTGACCAGCAGGATGGTTTACCACATCTAAGTCATTTTATTTGATCTCAATAAAATGACCAGTAAAATAAAACCTAAAAATGATGAAAACTTCAAATTTCCCCCTTTTTTTTGTCTAAAAAAAGTGCAAGTATATCATCAGGATTTTTATATTTAATTCACCATCTTGCCCTTTAATGCAAGGAGGACCGATGACTTTGCCTGACTTTCCAGGATCACTCAACCCAGAAATTGTAATGCAACAATCTCAGTATAGCAAGCGGTGAAATATTGCACTGAAATAATAATTACATTTTCGAAACTCATTTTAGGACCCATGCCACTCTGACGCCGGCCTCTTTGACCTTTAAGTGAAACAAAGTGAACGAAGCGTCCATCTGCACCTGATCCATGTCTGCTCGAAGTTCCTGCTAATGCAGAATAACGTCTCGGCCAGCTGAGCCATACAACCAGGATGTGCGTCACACCTCCGACGGAACCCTGCCCATCAGTGTCCATCACATCATCACACACACTGACAGGTGTTTGCACACGGATGATGCACGGTTACATTTCCACCAACAAACCTAGATACAAGTGGGGACGAATGCCAATTTTCCTGTGATGAGATGACGACTAGAACATGTGAGCAAAATCTTCTCATTGTACTTTCCATGCAGTTAAAGCAGATATATGATGCTTTTAAATCCTTTTAACATGTAAATCATGAATTTATTGTCTGTATAAAGCAGAACCG
>JBAMHV010000004.1:17258447-17271252 GCA_037177535.1 Pseudomugil gertrudae | reverse complement strand
CTCAGAACAGGGTTATAAGGTGTGTGTGGAGCGATACACACCTCAGAACAGGGTTATATGGTGTGTGTGGAGCGAGAATAAGCAGGAATTCAGACCAAAGCATTACGGTTCTGCTTTATACAGACAATAAATTCATGATTTACATGTTAGAAGGATTTAAAAGCATCATGTATCTGCTTTAAATAGAAAAGCCAGTTAATCACAAATTTTCATGAGAATCTAAATTTAGCGCAGCACTGCTGTACTGCTAATTTTGTCATCTTGCCTTTTTTCCTCTTTTGCTTTGATTCCTGAAAAATGTCCTTTTGTGTTTCTTTGCTGAATCAGCCACGGTGCACTTCCAGGCAATGTGTTGATGTTCAGTTGGGAGTGTGTTTCCCCTCAGAAACGCTTCAGTTCAATGAAAGCCAGAGGAATGTGCACAAAACAAAATTAGTCCAGAGAACAAAGTTTAAAACTTGTAATATTTTTAAGCTGCCAAGTTCTGGTGACCTAACGTAAACACACACAAAGCGTAAAAATAAAAAAAAAAAAGAGCAACACTGTGACCTTCCAATTAAATTTCAGATCCAGACTAATATACAGAGTCAGAACAGCAAATCTTTTCCTGAGAGGATTTTCTTCATTTTCCATCACCAACAGCATGACACCATATTTCCACCTCGTAGCATCCACGATGCACACCGAGTGACACACAAACACCTTTTGGTCTTGCTTTATTGAACTGTCACACGGCCAAGCTCAAGCAAACAGCATAAGTCAACCTGTTGCCATGTGTTAACAACTCTGGTATTTAATGGGGAAAATCTAAACAAATCTGCTTCCCGTTGCCGTTACTTAAACCAAACACAGAGACCTGTTTTGCCTGTGCTTTGTAATTTTATATTGCACGTTAAGACCAGGAAGGAACACCGAGAAACAGATGAGTGTCAGTGAAGAGGAATTTGCCCTTATTTGTACACGCTATAAAAGCTGAGGAATGGCCGGCCCCCTCCCATGCACTGCCTTCCTAAACCCCAGTAAACCCAGTCACTTGGACTGGATTAGGCTTTATTCTTCATAAATGCACAGCGCCTCTAAAACTCCCATTAGATCTGGTTGAAACCAGTTCTGTGAGCCGATTCAGGAGCAGCCTTTTCAGGTTAGGACCAACTTCTATCCAACCGTGTTTGTCGCCACATCCATGCAGCTGAACTGCTAGTGCACACTTGTTAAGGCAAAAACACTCACATTCACATGCATACAAAACCTCAGTCGCAAAGACTTTGTAGTGTTACCACGGCAACCGAAACACAAGAGCTAATTATAGTTAGTCGTGGACTCTTTGATACAAACTCTCAGGCACATACACATGGTCAGGAACACGGAGCAGCTGTCAATACATCCAGTTTTCATGCAGACGTATCTGTGAATGTGAGCTTCTCTGCAGGGGGGAGATTTTAAAGATTAGATCAGCTTGGTTTTGCAGATTAGAGTTTATAAATGGGAAAACGTTAAACACAGAGTTATTATGAGGTTCCATAAATGTCAAGTCAAATATATCAAGAAACAGCCCAAAGCTTTTTGCATCCACTGTGAGGAGTAAATAAAAAACAAGAACTTGGCGAAAGCTTTAGGAAACGTCAAGGTGAACTAGGTGGAGAAGCAAGGACATCCAGGAACTGGCCGTTCAAGCCCCATGGCTGCATGTAGCCACGCCAACGCTGTTATGAGCCAACATGAAAGCAGCATTTTTATCATACTGAAGGAAAATATCACAAGTTACATGGAGCATTGTACAATTGAGATTCCCCTTATAAATATCTACCCTCAGATTAAAATATTAACAGTTAAATTACCTCAATACAAAAAGTGAGTCAATATGGATCCACCCTCTTACTGTTCATGAACCTCCTCAGATACTACAGAACCCAAAATATGGCTGTGAAACATGTTAATGTAAAGAGATTAATCTCTTAATATTAAGAGTTTAATAAGAGAATAATGTTTTTATCATTGAGTCTTAAAATGCTTTTAGTATAGGTTCCATTAAAAAGTCTAAATTTGGCATCATCGCAGTAAAAAAAGGAGATTTTAGGCATAAAGGCCATCTGTCACAATGCTTCAGTGTGCATCACATACTGCTGCTGGTGATGTTTTGAACCTTCATGACAACATCAAAGTAGGGGTTAGAGGTCCAGTCCTGGAGATCTACCACCTTACTAATATTAGATCATTTCTTCTCTAATAGACCTCAGTGAAACCAATGGCCTCTGCCAGGCTGAATGCCATGGAGATAAAGGAATTCAGCCATTTCATTCTGGTGTGTTGGTAGGCTTGTACCCAAAAGATGCAGGACGGTGTACCTGCAAAGTTTCTGAAACTGTCTAGTGAAGTAGAGGAGCACAGAGTTCACCTCTACACCACAGAAAAACTAAACATGGTTTTACCCTGTAATGAGTGTTTTGAGACCCAGAAAATCCAGATTTTATAAAGAAATTTTAAAAATACATATTTTAACAACAGTTGGGTTTCATCACTATTAGGTAATACCATGTTGTCTACAGGTAAAAACAGTTTTGGGTGCCTTTGAGAGAACATACAGGAGGCAGGTAGCGCAGCTGCAGTAATGTGAATGAAAGCAAGGCAGCTGGTTAAAATTAAATGCTCAGTGTGTTTTTCCACTTACTCTGTCTGAGGTTTAGACATGCTTTTAAATAAATAAACAAGAAAAAGTTAAATAAATCATGTAAAAAGGCTTATTTTAGAAATGCTGGCAACCAACAACATGTGTACTATGACACGGGTTCCATCATTGTCTTTTGCTCCAGGCAATTTATTGTTGTGTACCAGTGTTTGTGTGTGTGTGTGTGCAGGTAGATGGGCATTTCAGACACATCCATCGGCAATAAAAACACACATTCGTACCTTGGACAGCTACGATTTCCACAAAGCGAATGTGGGTGGAGTCATTTACCTGTACATGAACCATATTCACACAGAGCCTTCTGGATTACACAGAACTTGATATGAGCAACAAAACCAGTATCTTATGGTGACTCAAAACGTATTCGAGTCAGAGGTCACCACTGCTGTTATCAAATGAATGAGTTTAATAGAAACTGCAGGAAGTTTGAGAAGATTTGACTGAGCAGATTGTGGATGACGTGCTGATATTCAGAGTGACTGCCTGCAACAGTGAATCGAATCATGTTTAAACTGCACTCGAGCCTGTCAGACTCATCACAGCTGGACCACAACAGAAGCAGCTTCTAAATATGCATATTTAGTTTAAAACCGTTGTCATCAAGCTGATGCAGCGCTCGGCTCGACAGGCAGAGGACCACGCATGGACTACGGTGTCTCCAGCAACACAGAGCTGCCTGTGGATGCCCGTCTGTTTATCATGTTGGGAGGAATATATAGCCGAACCCACCCGCACATTGGCCGATGCCAACACAGGAAAACACAGAGCCCAATGCATCAGCATGCCGGTGTGTTGGTCCATCCTCAACCAACACGCCATCTTGGATCAAAACTTTAAGAATGTTTAGAGCAACTCTGCTCAGTTTGTTAACTTTATCAGGACATTTAGTAAATTAGATGATCGTCTATCCACTACATCGTTCATCTTTCAGGAAAATCAGTTTGATTAGGTTTGAAAAATATGACCCTAACCCTTCAAAGCTGAGTGTAACCATCACATGCTGATAAAAATCAAACATGTAAGTCTATTTTGTCCTAACTCATCCTAACTCGCTGCAGCAGAGAGCACTGTTTGAGCATTTTGGCTCATCTTTCGTACCGTAGAGTTGTGGGACTGCAGATGTAGGGGACCAGTTTGGCCTGTCAGAATGTGCTCCCAACACGTTGTGAATGTGCTCTGAGGACATATTGAAATGCACACCTGGCCAAATCAGCTTTGCATTTGCAGAAACCACTGAAGCGCAGACTCCGGCAACCAGGGAGTTAAGGTGTCGAACCCTGTCACGAGGAAAAGTTTAATGAGCTTCACATCCCCCGTGGTTGCCAAGCCCATCAAAGACTGTGATGAGGGAGAGTAACTCATTTTTTCCCCCAATGTTGCACAAACATACAGCTACTCTGTCCTCCCTGTGCTGCAGCTGCCTCCTCTCTCCCTGCTGCTCACCAACTGTGAGAGGATGTAAAATAATACAAGAGTGTTGTGAAACAATGCAAATCCAATATAAAGCGTATATGGAGCTCAGATAGGGCACAATCCCAACTAGGTGTGATTTTACATTACCGTAGCAGACGACAGAAAATAGGAAATAAACCAGAAGCGAGTGGATTTGTGTGAGCGTGCATGCTACAGGTGTGAAACCTCAGTTATGTTACGGTGCAAAAGGAACATTTTGGTAACTGCAACGTCCTAAACTGAGATTTAATTTGAAAAGCAGCTCACATTTCTCAAATCATTTTATACCTACCTTCTGTAAGGCAATAAAAAGAGGCAACAAGGCGTGTGATGCCTGCTCAGGGCAGTGGAACTTTCAGAGGAGACCCAGTATGACCCGGTATTCACCCTCCTCCACAAAGACCTGGTCAGCAAGTAGAAACATTTAGACAGAAAGCTTCTTTCTTTTCTCTGAAACCTCTAAAATGACCAGTTAAAAGGTGAAAACTGGATCAGTAGGAATGATAAACTGTTCTGAAGCTGATATTCTGCATAGTTTATGATGTAAATATGAATGAAATCAGATTCAACACAGTTCATTTCAGTCGCTCAGGATGGTTGGACATTTTTCTGGATACCTTTCTTTCAAACCAAACATGTTACACATGCAGAGACTGTGCTCTTTTTCAGAACTACACCGTCAGAAAACAGCTCGAGCCGTTCCAAACTTGTGAGTTGCTAACCTCCACCCCAACTGCCTTGGTAACGAAGCCACAAACAGACAACAGAAAACAGGAGAACGGGGTGCAACAAAGCTGGAAAAGCCCGGAACAGTTTGAGCACTGAAATGAGCTCAGCTGGCAGTTTGTCAGCACAGGAACCAAAGCTTGCTTTATTTTTCCCTCTGTTGGAACACCACTGATCATTTCCAGGAAGGAAAGAATGAAGTCATGTTCCCAGAGTTTCTAACTGGACCTTTATGCCGTGGACGTATATGTCCAACCACGCTAAAGGTCAGCGCTGCAGGAAGGTACCGGAACATGTAGCGAGCAAAGTGAGGTTTGACTTTCTTTGATTAAACACCATCATGGAGAAATAGTGGTAGAATTAAAATAAGTGCACAGATTTAAGCTAAATACTTTAACTTAGTCTTCTCTTTGTGTTTCGTTTATTTTTTTGGATAAACAATGTGATGCGTCATGTGCTGTTTTTTCCCATGACTGAAATTACACAACACCCTTCCCTCTTTCCAGGAGATCTTCAGTTCTAAAACAACTAAATGTTAGCTTTAATAGTTTGGTGTGTGTGTTTTAAGACCCATTATAAAACACACAGTGCTGTGTTTTAGGCTTTATAAAATAGTTTCGGTCTCAGATAATTCTTTGTAACACAAAGGCAGAGAACCTGAACATGGTGAAATCTGTGATGTGTGTGGCACGCTCACACTCAGCTAGGGTTTTATCAAAGCAGTAACGGGACCTATTTCACCTCCCCACCTGCAGGTAGATCAATAGAGCTCCCCTTATTGAGTGTCCACGGCAGGAGCTCCCTGAGGGGAAATGACCGCCTCTGAGCAGAGACAAACTGTCAAGTGTTTGTGTGTGTGTGGTGTGTTTTCTGCACATTTCTGAGCTGTCTTAGAGCAACAATGGCTGCAGAAAGAAACACCCTAACAGGACACTGCCCTCCTTATATACTGCCAAATAAAGTCTACATCTGACTAACGGTGGAGGAGCCGCCAAGCGCTCCATCATTTTCAGTCTGATGATGATGATCGCAGGTATGAATAAAAACTGACAATTTACCATCTTTTACAACAATTGTTGTGAGGATCAGCATCAGCGGGTCATACGCAGTGATGGACTCGCAGCAAGAAGGACTCGGCACAGTTTACTCGATTACGCTTACAGCGAAAGCAAATATGTAGAGCACAAGTCACCAGCAGGGTTATTCAAAGTGCTTTACTGAGACACATCAGAAAATAACAAATAAAAACAAGGAGAAAAAAAGTACTGACAAACATTTAGTGGTCTGCCATAAAGAGAGAACATAGTTGATTATTTAGATGCATTTTGTTGTTGGCAAACACCGTTATGGTACATTACCACCATCAGCTGGAAGGGAGAGAATGTAATTAGAAATGTATCTGCATTAATGGCAATGCTTTCAGAGTAGTCAGCTAATGGCAAACAGCCATTAAATAATATTAAAAAAATGAATAAATGCTGGAACAAAATGTTTGTCATCTATATTAGTTGAATAAAGTTATGTAGAAATGGTTGCTATTAGTATCAAGAAGTGCATCTGACAACTTGCACTGGCATTTTGCTGCTCTCCTGTTGATCAAAAATCAATAAAAGCTGACAACTCTGCACTTCCCCTCCAGTGGCAAAGGTCATCTGGAGAGAGTGACATTTCACACGCTGAACCTACAAAGTGCTTACAGTCACGCTGCAGTGATAGCGGTGAAGACGATGCGAAGGAGAACAGCGACACCGATCAGACCAACGTTAGGAATGTACGAACACAAAACCACTGCATGGACCTCTGCAGCCAAGCAGAACTCACTCACAGGTTTACACCATGTTTTCAGGATCTTACAAGCTGGGTTTGTAAGATGGGAAAGAAAAGAGCAGCAGTGTGAGGTTGCATGGCCAGGGTCAGCCGGGACATTTCAGACAGTGTAAATCAGTAGACATTTATCACTTTGGCTCCCTCTGCCTTCAAAGCCAGCAGCAGTCAGTGATCACTTTGATAGATAAAGGAGATGTAATGTAGAAATCTACACGTTTCCCATCCCTTCTGCACATATCGAACCCGCATGAGCCCCTGTGATGGGATTTAGTTTACTCAGCTTAGCACGGTCAACAGAAACAAGCCAACTTTTGAAACCATTTTGTTGCCTCGACAACCTATTGTGACAGACCTAAAAGCCTCTTGTCCGACTGTCCTTGGCCTTTTGTTTGTCTTTCTGTGGCCGAGATAAAACTACCCATGTTTCCATAACAGTGTTGCCAACATGGGCTATTGATCCAAGGTCAAACGCATATATGCACACACTGGAAAAGACACTTACCCGAGTCACAACAGCAGTAAAAAGAGATGGGCCGATATGAGAACATTTTATGGCACAAAGTATAAACAGCTCGCACTACACGCGGGAAACTGGCGTGATCAATCCAAAATAATAAAACCTGTGTAGATCACTCACACACATAAACCAGTACAAATGACTGAACCATTGTTTATAGTCTAACCATTATCATAAGTAAGACCCGGACCCCAGAAATCACGCTTTGCAACACAGAGAGGCGGTCCTGACGAGGTCAGCGATCAATAAGACGACCTAATGAGGTAACAAAAAGAAGAACACACACACACAGTAGGTGAATGATGATCCTGGAAAATCTGGTTTGCCTTTTTTTTGCTTTGGAAATGTCTCCAACGTCCTGTGTTTTGTTTTTTCTACAGCACATTTCTAGCTGCTCGTGCTCCACAAAGTGCTTCCCAGCTGCTACGATCCAAGAGTGTGCATAATAGTAGATCAATACAACTGATGCAATGAGTTTGTGTTTAAAACAACAACTAAATGTTCACATCAACTAGTTATAAAAGCCATTTAATAGATGTGTTACAGGTCAGGTGAACAGAGCCCAGTCTGACACACCCCTAAAGGCAGCTGCATGTACAGTAACTGGTTTCCCATGATGCTGAGCCAATTTGTGGCTTCGTAAATCTGATCATTAATTCAGAGCATCAAGCCTGTGTGCTCCGTTCAGTGTGACTCCTGACCACAGCCAGGTCACAACAAACCAAACAATTACTTCTGAATGCACACATGCTTTATTGATTCAACCTTTTTTGCTCCATGTTTAATACAAAAGAGCCACATTGGAGGAAGTAAAACCTCACCACCAAAAACCATAATGTGTGGTTACTTCACAGCTGCACACATTCTTAAACCCAACTTCCTGTAAAATATAGTTTAAATCAGTAAAAAACCAGTACCTGGGGATGTGGCTAATCCCAGGCAGGAAACACGTGGACCCAATGCAACGATTTAACCATCTCACATCTAAGATTTTTAGAATAAATGTGATTCTTTCCCAACTTTAAACATTAAAACAGCTGTGTGTGTTTCTTCTTTTCCCTTTTTGTTCATTCCTTCTCCACATGTGTTCACACTGAGCAGAGAAGAAAAAAACAACAAACACTGAAGGGAACTTGACGTTCGGTCTCGGAAAACTGCTCGGCCCTCTGGACCGGATCCAACCTCCCCGGCTGGCTGCTGACGTGCATCTGCAAACATCCTGCTCATTTGTTTTCATGCATGTCCACTGAAACGTGTGGAGAAGTCAGAGTAGTCACCAAGTTTACAGGATTACAATACATGATGCCAGGGCTTGTCAAAGTAAAGTATTTAAATAAAGTTTTCAGTAGCATGGTGCTTATGCAACACACGTTCCTCAGCTATGGTGCAGAGAGGGATCAACTTCACTGTAATAGCAAAATGAGAGAAGGCATGGAGTACTCTGTTACTGCCTCTGGAGTGCAGCTCTCAGAAATATGCACACTGGTCCCAGTTTCACCTCCCCACTGACGTCAAAGCCCTATTAAGGCCAAATCATCCCAGCACCAATGCGATTGTTTCCTCTGCACCACACCAAACAATAATTATGCTGTTTTTGTTCTCCTTCCACAACATTAACTCGGCTTTTACCTAAATATGTGCACACAGTTCATTCTAATGAGTGAGTGTGTTGCTTTGGATGTGCACGTAGCCGGCTCTGGTTGTGTCCTATGACATCACAGGGGGCGCGGGGGGGAAAGGGGAATATGTGGAGAAGCAGGACAGAGCCATGTCTTATTAGTGACCAAGTAAACACTGGTGTCTGTGAGACAGTAGGTGCTGGTTTCATTCAGCCTCAGTGTTTCCTTGCATCGATAAACTGACCCTACACACACATAAATCTGAAACATAGAAGACCTCAACATAATGAATGACAGCTGTTAAACATCCAGCAATGTTTTCTCTGCACACCAAAAAGGTTTGTAACTCCACTGCACTCTGGGAAAATGAAGCTTAAACAGATTTTCTCTGAATGGGAGTCCTTTCTTAAAAAGGCAAACAAAAAGAGTGAAACCACTGAAACCAGTACAGCCTGTACGACATCTGGTTCTATCTGGTTACGTTTCTCCCCCAAACAGGAAAAGATGCCAGTAAATTATCCCTGTGAAACTAAACTCACAACACTTTTTTTTTAAAGTTTTATTGTAATCAGACACGAGCAGCAGGTTTACGGGGCATCCTGAATATTTCAGACATGTTAGCCACGTTCACATGTTCACATTAAACCTATTCAACTGATATATTGATCAGAGATCAGACACGTTAACATGGCTCCTGTAGATCATCTGATCCGCTACATGATTTAAAAACGACCGTAAACATGAACAAACTCATTCAGAAGACGAAGACTTATTGGCTCAATAATCTATAACACGTTCAATGCTGTTCCCATCTCAGTCCCATTATTTCTCAGGTTTTCCCAGAAACGTCACCGAACCACTACACACACACACACGCACACACACACACACACACACACACACACACACGCACACACACACACACACACACACGTACTTCATGCATATACAAAAAAACATCCCACCTCTAACAAAAACCAGTAGAATTCGTATATGTGTGGTTATTTTTGCTAAACCAGTCCTGAAAAGACCGAGTTCAGCGTCTACAAACAAAGCAGAGCTCCAAATGACCTGCTCGGGGTGGGAGAACAAAACTGGGATCAAATTCCCAATTAAAAGATTTTATTTTATACATGATCACGCTTCAGGTAGTGATGCAACTGGACACAATAAAAAGATAATATATATTATGTGCTTTCATTAAAAACACCTTGCTTGTATTTGCTTGTAGTTGCTGCCGGCCACCAAGTAGGTGATGTCAAAGTTTCATCCCGGCTCAAAACAAGGTTAAACATTTACCCAACTTCTTTAAGCTCATCACACACTAATGCTTTTATTTTCCTGTGCAGGAAACATTCTGCAGCAGTCGTCTCTTGTAATGATGATCATGCTGATATGCAGGAATTCTACTCTCCCTTCTATCTTGCTAGGTTGGCATTTAAACTCTGAAAGTTATATTCTCTCCATCTGTATTCAGCCACCACTGCTGCCAGTTCACCAGTTTGCCGTCTTGCTTGTTAATGAGCCTCGTTGGATTCTAACTGGTGTCAACACTTTGTGTGTGCTAAATGAAAAAAAGAAAAACACGAGGAGTTTGCCAGGCTGGGAGAACCAAAACTAAACATATGATGATGATCACAGCCAGGAAAATATTTTCTGCATGGAGTCCAGTGATAAAACTGACCCCACGAGGCCTTTCTAAGGTTTTAGAGACAATAAGATTCATTTAAATCATTTAGAAATTCACACTTTTAGCCGAGCAGGATTTTAGTTGTACCTGTATCCGTGCATCTATATAGTGTGTGGGTGTCCACGCAGTACTGTATGCTTCCTTTGAAAAAAAATCAGCCTTGTTGCCTTCCCCCAGTGAATCCTGGGATGTAGCAGAGGACTTTGAAAGGGGTCCTCTTCGGGAGGAAAAGATGTGGGATGAGAGTGAGTCATACACACAGATACGTGCACACCGAGAAAAGAAATGTGTGGGAAGTGATTAGAAGCATGTTAGCACTTACCAAACAGTACGTTTACGGGTCACAAAGCAACAAGCAAAAATAAAAATGCACAGGGGGATCGATGCATGGGTCGGTGACACTCCCATGCAGCCAGTCCATGTTTAGGGAAAAGCTCAGACCTGGATTCACAAAAACCACATGAAGCGAGGTCTCACCTGCCGGGCTGTGGATTATTTGCTTCCCATCAGTTTCACTGCACAATATAAACGTACAGCATCCACGCTGAGTGAGTTTCAGAAACTTTGCAACTTAAGAAGACAAAAAAAAGGTTATTTTAACACAACCTGAATATTAGAAGCTGCAAGACGCAGGTAGATTTTAAACTGGAGCCAGACCTTTATTTAAAGAGCTGGTGCATCTGCTCCCCGTTTGCCTTTCCAGCGCTGTAAAACTTCTAAAGTGGTTGTAGAACGAACTGTGTTGGAGATGAAAGACCGTCTTTATGCTCGCACCAGTTGCATCAAACCGACAGCACTGGGTGAAAAGCTGAAAATGGAGATGGTCTCGTTCTCTCATCGCTCGGCCGAGGTTACTGAGAAACTAAACATCACTGATGGAGTCTCTAATAAGTCAAATCAAAGCTGCATTAAGGACTTTTATTATTATAATACAGTCATGTGGCAGACGCTTTTATCCAAAGCAACTTATATGTTATTTTAAACCATTTTAACCATAGCTATTATAACCTAACATGTGTTGTGGGTGGGAGGAAGCTGGAGAACCCGGAGAGAACCCACGCATACATGGAGAGAACATGCAAACTCCACACAGAAAGGTCACTGGACAACCCTCCCCAACCTGGGCTCGAACCAGCAACCTTCTTGCTGTGAGGCACAGCGCTAACCACTGCTCCACCATTATCCATCAGTATTCCCAAGCAACTGATATTAGCAGACTAAAATTAACTGACTAAACTGTAAAAGTCTTAAAGTATCATGATTTTATTCTGGAATGCGCCGCTAGGTGGCAGCAAACAGTAGTAGCTCTGTGTTTACTGTTGTGATGTCGCCTGATTTTTGTAATATGTGCGTCTTTTTTAAGACAGCTTCCGGGTCATTTGGGTCATTCCAGACTTTTCACGCTGGTGGAAGTTGTGCAACATGGGAGTCTCTCTGCGTATCTTTTTTTCTGCTATTTCAAGACTCCTGTGTGGACGGCACCATCCCCGCAAGAACAATGAAACTATTTTTTATATTTACAAAACTACTACAATTTCCCTCGATGATCAATAAAGTAATTTTCATTCATTTCCTGTTTCTTTGGCTAATCCAAATAGATTCCCCAAGTAAAAAGTTATGAGTTGTCTTTTTCACAGTTAGTTTTCCATCTATGAGCTAGCTGCAGAGCCACAGACATCCTGAAGTAGGTGCTGCAGTGATCTTGTACAGACTAAACGGTGATGATTTCCTCTCTTCTCTAGGATCAGATGTAACTCTTTTTCTCTTTGCTTTTGCAACACGTCGCTTGCTGTAAAATCTGTGATGGTTTACCTCACAATGCGTTTGTTCTACAGATTTCAGAATTTCTCATCACACACACACACACACCAAACAGTGTTATATTACTACCTTTTGCGTCGCTTATTGGCTTCAGATTCAGTGAGTTAAGGCCTTTTTCTCAAACATTAACAGAACAAGTTGGCTACTTGAGATAACTGGCTTATCAAACATGTGAGAGATGCATTTTATCATCAGAAACACCTTGTTCCCTTCTGCTTTTAATCCCCTCTAAAGGATTAATAATGCTTTCAAACTGAGTTCTTGGGAAAGAAGGTGGGGCTCCTTTGGGTCAGTTGGCTCCAGCTGCAGTGTGCCGACCTGAGCGACCCAAATCAGGTGATACAGCTCTGACCAGTCGCTTCAGGCTTTCCCTTACTGACTGGAGCGCAGTATAAACACAAAAATTCATTTAGAGATTAAATTGCAATAAATAAAAAATATAAAATAAATAAAAAAAGGGAAAAAAA
>JBAMHV010000004.1:17218771-17229725 GCA_037177535.1 Pseudomugil gertrudae | reverse complement strand
TACATGTTCTCTCTCTCTCTCGCTCCATATATATATATATAGATATATATATATATATATATATATATTTCATGCTACTTAATCATTTGTTTTCAGTTTATTACATATTTTTTAAGATATTTTTATTGATTGAAATCTGATTTACTAAATTGTTGGTGGATTGGTGGAACTTTTAATCACGTTTTCTTACCATTTTTACATAAAAATAAAATCTGACGTTAAGCAATAAAAAGTCCCGTTCATTTCTGATAAACGCTCTTTGACATGACAGCTAATGTTCATCATCACGCGCATATTCACGCACGTGCACGCGAACAGCAGTCCTCTCTCAACCTTCAGATCAGAACATCCCACTATGCTTTGCGATGGTCTGACAAGTGGATCCAAGATGGCGTAGAAAGTAAAGCTAGGTAAGTGTTGACTTCCCATTTTCAGCCTTTTCACTTGTCCTTTACATCGCAATGCGAACGACATAAATCCCCTCCACAAATCATTAGCATATTAAAGAATGCTTTAAGTTCATGCACGGATAGCAGCAAAATGTCATATGGATTATATGCGCCTGAACACCGTGGCAAAATTTCAGGCCCGAGCCCGTTTTGTTTCGGCGAAGCTAGCTGCTAGCCTGCTAGCGTTAACAAACCAGCCAGCTATTCTTGTTGTGAGCTTGCCAGTTTGGTGCCAAGAAAGGCCGTGTTTTGGCTGCTGGGCTAACCGCTAGCTACGCACTCTCAGTTTAGTAGCAACATTATTTAACTAATGTAAACAAGAACGATAAGTTAACAAACACCATGGGGACATTTTCAGGGCTTTGTAACGCTGCCGTCATCGCTCTGATTTGCAGCAGTCATGATAAGTTTGCTAGTCGAACTACAGCCACAACTATCCACTAAAAGACGACCCAAGTCATCCCAAATATCTGTGATTAAAAGTGCACACTTTCTTATGGTGTACTCATTGAGCTCAGTAATTTTTCACTTTTTGTGTCCGTGTTTTTTCTAAGTTATTTGTAATTATGCTGTCATACAAAATAATATGTCGAAATGAAAGCTGGTGTGTCTTATAACTGTTCAGGCTGCAAAGTCAGCTTTCTCATCCAGTTTACAGTAAACTTTTAGAAATTAGGAAATCTCCCACCCACTGCATCACGCCAAACTTCTCGTTGTTGCCTCCAAAGTAAGAAATGTGGAATTTGTGATAGCAAACAAAACAAGGCTGCTGTGGAAAAATGCAGCATTAATGTGAAATGCTCTTTATGGAGGTAGTGCAGTGATCACTACATCATCATAACTCTGTTTTAGAGTAGTGAAACTTAAAAAAAAATCTGAGCTATCAAATTAAAAGCTCTACATTTTAATATTTAAGTTCCACTTAAAGTACTGTATGTTGTAAAGGAGATTTATAAAGTTTATATGAGCATGTTGAAGATACTGTCAAGTACTTCCAACAAGTTGCACAATGCCCTTTAATCACTCAAGTTTTTTAAATGAATTATATCAAATCTGTAATTACATTTGATAATGACATTTCAAATGCAGTTTGTGTGTTTTTAAATATATATATAAATTGCAACAATTTAAGAAAAAAGTACCTTCTGGACATGTTGAAATGATGGAGGATAGCACGTATGGTTTTTATATTAATATAAAATATAAAAGACATACTTGAGACCTTTGGCCATAAGTGTGTCACAATGATGGTTTTAATTTTTGACAATTAACAAATAAGTAATGAATGAAATGAAAAAAAACTTTATTAATCCCAGATGTAAATTAAAAATAACAGGCATTTTGTGATTATAACAATAATTCTGCAATCACTACCCACCATTATAAATGTGTAAGACCATATGAATGTTCCTTTTAGGCCTTTAAGCTTTATTTATTTGTCTTTTGATGCTGACAAAACGAAATAACGGCTAAGAAATCAAGAAGTCTTATTTCAACTAAATCTCCTTTGTTGTGTTAAGAATAATGTATTAACTCTGTATGTATTTTTCTTAGCGCAAACAGATGGAACAAGCTACAAGACGCTGGAAACTACTTTATAAGATGTTTTCAAACAATCAGGTGGAGAATTTTTAAAACCCATGAAAAACTTTTTGCAAACCCGACTCCCAGCTGTGTTTTTAACCATGTCAGCCTCTGTTAGACACACAGTACTGGAACAGTGGAAATGAAGAAACAAAACCACATATCTGGAATAAATGCACTTTCTTCTACAGAGTATGATTATTGGATAGTGACAACTAAAATCCCATTACTTCATGCTGGGTGACTGAGCAGCAAAACTATCTCTGACCTAAGACGTGTTATATAATGTATAACATATAATGTAAGACTCATTGAACATGTGATGCTGTGCTGGAAGACCAACCCGACTTGTCCCCAATAACATTTCATTTTATTTAATCTTTATTTAACCAGGAAAGTAATCCATTGAGATTAAGGTCCATTACAAGGATGTCAATACATGTGATGTATTGATGTGCAGGAGAAATCTCCATCTTGGCGTGTGCATTAAAGTTACTGTTGACATGTAAACCTACCAAAACAAGGTACCAGCTGTCTCTCACAGTTACAGCCCAAGCAGGACAGTGTGGTTCTACAAGAGGTTTTTAGGAAGGGCTCAAACAGGACAAGAAAGAGTCTGAGTAAGTTTGAAAGTTTTTAAAACCCCCAGAGACCATTTTGATAGTTTCTAAAGGAATCTGTTGGAAGCAAAGCCACAGATTTCCCACCCAGACACGAGAAAGGGGCCCTAAAGGCTCATTTATGTCCCCTTACATAAATTGGGACATCTGTTTTGAACATCGCCTGTCTGACTGCCTGCTCATCCGTCTTTTGAATTGAGCATAAACGGGCCTTAAGGGTCACTTGCTAGCTTTCTACTGTCACACATTAGGACACCCTCCCATTTTCTCTAATATATAATCATATCATGGCTGTTCTGAACATAATGTAGTGAACTGGATGACAAACTGGATAACAAAATATGTCTCTTGGTTCATTGTTTGTCATATTTACAGACTCCCCCCCCCTCTCACACACACACACACACACTTACAGCTTTTTAAAAAAAATGAGCAGAAAAGCACTAATATATCAAACGTAATACTTACATTACTGAGTCACAGGTTAAACTTTTACTGTTCTTTTGTAGCCAGTCATAACCAAAAGTTGTGCTTTAGGCTGTGGTGAGTGCTGGCAAATGAATGCCAAGCCTTTTTGCACATATTTATAATAAGAAATGATGTTTTGTTTATCTGCCACACTATGATAGGCTGCATTGTTAGTTTGTAAACCAGTGAAGTAGTTATGGGACCAAAAGTCATTAGGCTGCTGGCCAAGGTTGAGTATTTGAGGATTGGGCGTTTTTCAGCAGGTCACAGTGTACCCTCCTTATTTTAATCTCTGCTGTTTGGTGGGAAAGAGACCACACTGCTTCATATAATCGCACAGTTGAGTTCAACTTCAGTTTTTGCTGTTTGAAGGAGTATCATTTTAAGATTTCTGGGGTGTTATATACCGTATTTGCACCAACATAAGGATTTATTGTTGTAAATACCTTGCTGTCATTACTCTTTGCAGATTAATCAAAGGCAGCGTCACACTTAAAGACACCTATCAGTGATTTTCTTTTGTAAATATGATGATAAAGTTGTGCTGACTTTTATCCTGCTATATTGTAAATTATCATGTTCTTACAAAATGTCAAAAACATTTAGATTTTCTGTGAGTGCATCTTTCTGCTTATTGGGCAGGATGTCATACTGTAAACTTATTTCAGGATTGATTTTATAGAAGACCAGATTTCATCTTGGTCATTTTATAAAAAGTAAAGGTTTACAAGGGTAAACCTGGATTTTGATTTACTGATCAGTTTTTATTATACAGTTTTCTACCAGCAACATTTTAAAGATACAGTTTGGCTTTTATATAATTCCTGATTCCTACAGGTGCACTGAAACCATAGACCCAACAGTGGAAGTGTCTAAATGCTAAAGGCTGGTTCCACGTTATCACAATTTCAAACTCAATAACAGTGCTAAGGACGGTGCTCAATACTATATTTTTGATACACAAAGAAGAAAGTAAAACAAAGTCACAAATACCTTTTAAAGCACATTGTGATGTGTATAATGGAAAATATTGATAAATGTAAGAAAAAATATTAATATTGGGGAATAAATCCAGCAGAAAAGGTGTTACATGCACACTTCTTATGATTATATCTCATGAATGGTATAACGCATCTTAAAAATTCCAAAACCACCAGAAAGCAGAGAAATGGACCCCTTCATCCATTTAGTTGTCATTAGGATAGGTATGACCTTTGACTTTATATGTAAATTCAGTGTTATTAGGCCACTCTCAGCCACTACAGGACTCAAAAGGGAAAAAAGAAAGACTCTCCATGTTTTGCACGACAGGGGTGGAAAATATGAGCATGTTGTTTAGACATCACAAATCCAGCCATATTGTTAAAATATCTTCACTCATGCTGAATAAACTGTATTCCTGTTGTTTGAATGTAAACTTGCTCACTTCTTGATATTACATTTATAATTTGGAGTGACGGTTTGATTATCCGGTTCTTTTTGGAGTCGTGAGAACATGCAACTCCAGGAAGCATGGCTTCAAAGTTAAAACGGCTATGTTACTTTTCACATTTTCTTCTAGAACTGGGTGTCTTTTGGCCGCTGCCATGCTGAAAGTGTAAGAAATGGATACATCAGGTAGCTGCTGTTCAGAATGGTGTAAAGTCACTGGTCCTGTTTATTCCAAGCATTTTCATTTAAGTATTGATACCCGAGTTACTAAAATGTAACGTCCAGTTAGACATTATTAGTTAGTATCAGAGTATTAAAGCTGATTTTTTTTTTTTTTTGTCCCAGCCAGTCCCTCTCGCATGATTTCTTAAGTGTTGATCCTTGATGCTATTTAGCTTTGTCTCACCACTGGACTCAACTCTGGTGTCATTAACAACAGTTATTGTTATTGCTGGTCCTTGTTGTGCTGGAGGGAAAACATGTGTTAAGATCTCAGAATACATACATCTTTGTGCTATGCCTACTAATATTGTAGAGTATTTATACCATTAAGACTGGAATGAGATGGCTGACTATCAACAGCTGCAGTTCAAGATCGAGCCAACTAGCAGGGACAGAGTTTTGTTGAAAATATATTGCTCAGCTATTTATTGGCACGGTTTAATTTTGGAAGTGAAAATGCTTACGAGGAAAAGGAGATGTGGTACAAAGTTTACACTTCAGAATCACCACTTGTTCAATAATGTTGATAATACTGTAGGATAAGTATTTGCACAGTGTCTGCTGTAATGTTTGCTTCTCTTCTCCTCACCATGCTTTCATGTATTGTTATTTGTTAGTATGAGTGAATTTAGTTCCTTTTACTTTTTATTTTAGCTTGTATTGAACCAGAATTAGCCAGAAATAATGACTGAAAGAAGTTTATGCTTACATGTGTGCTGACTAAAAAACAACTCTGACAGCATATGAAGTTTGATTTAAAATAAAAAACTCACGTGCATTTTTAACAGACTTGTGCAGAACATGTCAAAGAGCTTTTGGAGATGTATTTTATTTAAATCAGGTGTGTTGCTGCAGGGACGCACCCAAAGACTATAAAGAAATCCATCCATCATCACCTATTGAAAGGGACTTGTCATAGCTCCACATCACTTCTAAATGAAATAAGAAATATGTACACCAAATGTTTTTAATGCAAATAAGTAACACTGTGACTGAACATCAATGATAACTAATCATATTCAATTTATTTTGGCAAAATTCATGCAAAATGTAACAAGTTTGCTTTTCTAGCTGAATTACATGAACAGTTTTATTACTACCAGGTTAAGCTCTGCTTGATGGTGTTTTAACCACAAGTGTGCAACGTATTGACAAGTTGACATTACAATAAAATTGATACACCTCTTATATTCAAAAGGGCATGGTATGGGAAAGTTTCGGTCTCCTAATGAAATGTGGGGGGTCAGAGTACGTAATAACAGACCTAAGCATTTAATTTTAATGAGCATCATTGATACATCATTACTAGGCCTGGCACAATAAGTCTGTTAATTACACAATAAGAAAAAGTGAGTGCAATAAAATTGCCAACTGCAGTAATTTTCATTTGTTTCCATTTGGATGACGACTGGTTTCTCTACGGTGCATCATCGTAAAAGAGACCAATTCAGAGGCAGCAGTGCCTTTGCCTACAATGTTTCACAAATTTGTAGTCCAAGTCCATGAGTACTAGCAAGCTCAGACCAAGCCAGGGAAACGTGAGATTTGTAAGGGGAAAAAATCATGTCATTTTGTTCTCACGAGTGTGAATGAGGATGGCTTGTCTCTGTGCATCAGGTTCATTGTACACAGAAGCACAGACGTTAAGCTGAAACCCTGGATGAGCATAAACTAGTCTGCACATCAAGATAAACGTTCTTTACAAATGAATGTTGATCTTTAAAAGATTGACATTATGGCATTTTTATTATATTAGTTGATTAGTTAGTTATTGTATTAGTGGTCTCAAAATGACATCATCAACTTCATTCATTTAGTGCAATATTATCATTTATCGCAATCATTTCTGAGACAATTAACTGCAGATCTCACTACCTGAGCAGATCTGGTACCTACATTGACCATGAGGACTGGAGTTGGTGGTCCCTGGTCTATACAGCTAGAAAAATAACTGGATATTGAAATATGTACTTCCTTTACTGATTATTAAATTTGACCAACCCCAACTGTGAGAAATTGTTTGCAAGAGTCTGAGGTGTTGCTCAAGTTGCTCTTTCCTTTTTCTGGATATATGAACCTTTCTAGTGAAAGACGTGTTTATAGGTTGTGTCCCAAATTAGCTGGAAAAAGTTGTATTCATGATTTTGTGAAGTCACTGATGTGAAAGTGATTGCATTTCACAAAGACCTTGCTCTGGATATTGGAACTAAAAAACAAGAAGTCCTGTTTAAATAGTTGATCAGAACAAACCCAATGTGTATGTTCCAACTGTTCCATCCAAGTTATTCACAAGAGAAATGTTGAGTTTAGAGGCAGAAACACTTACGGTTTGCATCAAAGCTATAAAACTAAGAGGAAGAAGACTTCAGCTGCAGATGTGTTTTCTCTTTAAGCTCCTGCAGCTCTGAGTTTCTCTGTTGTTCCAGCGTCACTCCCACTTTACAGCCCGGACCCTCCCCTCCTGCTGGTGAACCAAATGTTGCTACTGGATTCCCCGCTGGCTAAACAAACCATTCAGATCACTGGTTAAAATGTGAATCTAACATTATCTGAAGAGAAAAACAACAGAAGAAAAGATAGATGCTAGTAATGGTGATAATGACGTCAAGACCTCCGGGTCCTCGGGTAGTAACAACATTAACAAGCAGCCCAGAGAAAAGTTAGGGAATATATCCGTAGCTTCACCACAACAGTAGTGATATAACTTTCATGTTAATTTAGCACATGGTTTTAAGAAATAGTTGAATATGATGCTATTTTAATAGTGATATTTAATGAGTTGGGCAGCACGATGCGGTAGTGGTTAACCCTACGGTCTCACAGCAAGGCCGCTGGTTTGAACCTCGGCTGGACGGAGGTTCAAACGGTGGCCTTTCTGTATTAATTTAGCATTTTCTCCCCATATAAGTGTGTTTATTACTATGGCTTCCTCCTACCTACAAGACATGCATGTCAGGTGATTTATAGTGGTTTATTGATCACTTCCCATATGCAAGTTGCTTTGGAAAACTGGGTTTACTGGGTTATTGAGGGATTGGTTACCCATGCTCATTATTAAAGAATGTATAGTCTAAAGTTATGGTTTTTTGTTATTTCCTCCCATTGAAACCAAACCGTTTTAGTAGCCAACTGACTCATTTGGCTCGTGTAATTTCTCATCTTGTTAGATTAATGAAGGAGGTAGAGTATCCTTCTAGAAACACTGAGCCATTGTAGTTGCATGGGAGAAAAAGTCTGCTCGTAACGCACAGATACAGGTAGACTTGTGAAAGATTTTAACAAAGCTACACTAAAAGTTGTTTTTATTATTAATGGATGAATCCACAGTAACACCAAGTAACTCGGATACAGATGATCACCACATCAGAAGAGGAAAAGTCATGTGAACATGAATTAAGCATACAAAGGAGGATTTAAAACAATGAAGAAGATGTTTCTCAACCTTAATTAATTATTTTAGCTGTTTCTTCTCTTTTCTTACAGACGTTTTCTCTGAGTCATGGCAGACAGGAGAGCGGAGAAGTCATGTGAAGAAGCCAGCAGATCGTTAGCCAGGCGGGAGTACGAGGCGGCTGTCACCCACAGCACTGATGCCCTGGTGGTCCTTGGACCCCAAACCCCATCCTCCAGTACCCCGGTCCCACTGAGTCCTTCATCCACTGTTGCCACAGGGCCCCTCCGCAGCCGTGCCCTGCTTTACCGAATTGCTGCCTTCCTACAGCTTGTGAGGATAATCAATCTTTTATAATTCTCATCCAAACAGTAATAAACACAGAACATCTGTTCTGAAAGTAGGCTAATATTAAATGATTGCAAGGAAAGCATAAAGAGGGAAATAATGGATATTTAATAGTCTGCTCAGTGAGAGTCTCTGGCAGGGTGTCCCACCGTGCAGGGTGCTGTTCTGTCAGTCAGAACCAAAGGCTTTGTTACCAGAAGACCTCCGGGTCCACGAGGCTTACACTCTGAAAGCTGGTCTGACAATGAGGAGGACCAACACCATTAAGACATTTCTAAACAACAGGGGCAAAAAACGCCTTCAAATCAATCCTGAAATGCATTGGTAGCCAATAAAGCCATTTTAAGGCTAGTGTGATGTGTTTCTACCCTTAACTTCACATCAGAGCTCATGTCACTGAGGTCTGGAGTAATTGTAGGTTAGAAATACTCTTTTTGGGAAGAGCAGAGCATTAAATAATTAGTTTTAGAAATACAAGCATGTATCAGCACCTATGTGCTGCAAGACAGAGACATAGGCAGACTCGTGAAATGTTTTTAAGATAATAAAATCCTGTTTTTTATGACATTTCTGATGTGTGGAACTGAAATCTAGCTTAGTGTTAAAGAGGTAACCCAAATTTCTCACAAAATGCTTTAGGTTAAATAAAATTATCTTTCTCTATTGGCTGATGTAGAAAGTTTTCTGGCATCCATGATTTTATATCTATAATACAGTTTAAAAGGACATTTGCTGAACTTTGAGACATCAGGAGACAAGACCATGTAAAGCTGTGTATCATCAGCATAGCCTCTCCAAGAGGCAACATGTACAGATTAACTTGCATTTCCCCCAAAACAACCATCAAATGTTTTAAAAAGGGATGTGGAAATGCAATCTACAAGGCCAGGAGAAAACTCAGTCATGTAACTTAGCATCAAGCAGGACTCTGTAAATCAAAAACAGTTGTTTTTGGAGGTTATCAGAAACACCCCACAGCATTGTAACGTCCCACTTTTCCCCTTTTTACTCCCATCAACAGAAAAACTATGATGAGGCAGATGAAGACTGCAAACACGGTAAGTATCGATTCACATCAGAAATTGTGTGTCGTCCTCAATATTATATTTTATGTTATGTTGGCTCTTACTAATAATGCATTATGCAGATTTATGGTAGACCCTTTTTAATAATCTTTTAATACATTTTGGAAAGTGTGTATTTGTGGGTGAGGCCAGAGTGATTGATTTTACATGACAGTAAAGCACCAACATGGAATATTTAATTAATTAATTCAGTTTATCAATGGGGACGGATCCTAACATCTACTTGTCTCTGGAGTAATGTCGAGATGGTCGAGGGAAAGTGAGAAAATCTTCCAACGTACCGCTTCATAGAATCTTCTCACTGATCTTCAACAGCATAAGAGTAAAAATAAATAAGACCCAGTCATATTAAATTATGATTAAAATTATTACCTTATTTATTCAATATCACTGCCTGGAAGGCAATCTAAACACAAATAAAGACCAAACAAGGTATTTTTCAAGCTAATGTAGTTAGCCAAGTTCTGGGTTTAGTTTGGTTGACTATATAAATGCTCCAAGCCTCTAAGAGCGTACAGACATATCTGTCATATCTGGACATATATCACCATCCAGTTGTTAAAAATATTTAAATAGTGTTTTTTCAGTCTGTATGTCAGATATTTTTAGAGCTTTTTATTATGGCTGTTGTTGGAGAGTGTGAAAGCGTTTTTTAAATGATATAGTAAAAAATATACCTGGATACATCTCTTAACGAGCAGCATGACATGATTGCTTGCCAGTTCACACACACTTTGGTACTTCTCTCCACCTTCATGGCTGTTAAAGTAGACCCATGGAAGAATAGTAAACTGTAAATTACTGCGGGGGTTATCATCCATGCCTGTAGTGCACCCCACTTGTTGGGCACTTTGAATGCAGGTTATCAGACTGTGTGTCTCAGTCCTTCCTCATGGGAGACACATGACAGTACCTCATTCTGCTTCAATTTAAATTGCTGTCCCATTTTCAAGAGTTTTACACAACTTCTTTGTTTTTTTGGCTGGAACTCCTTCTCCTTTTGTCACATGGATCCATCTCTTTTCTTTTCTTGTTCTGGGTCTGTTCCTGCTGTTGACACTAACCTCACGAGAACAGCCAGGCTACTGCAAGTAGTAGTTCTCGCTAGGTTAATGACATAGGCCAGTCTAAATGGCCTTGCCAGTTTAGCGAGGCAGAGCAATGCCAGTGGAAAAGAAGGATCAAATATGGTAGCTTCCTGTTAAAAAAAATACTTTACAGCTACACCCTGCCTGGGCATCAACCTCGGGGCTTAAAGTCAAAGATTTTTTTTTTTTTTTTTTTGGGTACGTATGTGTGTGTGTGTGTATGTGCAAGTATGACTATGCGATCTGGATTCCTTGCTCTGTGCCTGTT
>JBAMHV010000004.1:17207988-17218671 GCA_037177535.1 Pseudomugil gertrudae | reverse complement strand
GGGGTGTTGAAAGTCTCGACAATATCTCTCATGCTTGTTTTTGAATTCAGCTTTGATTGAGACTGTGTGTTGTATGATTAAAATTATCAATAAAAAGAATAGGAAAAAAAAAAAAAAAAAAAAAAAATAAAGTCAAAGATTGAAGGGAAAAAAAACCAAGAAAACAAATGTTGATGTTTTTGCCTTTGCTGTCTGCATGCAGTGATATTTTCTTTTTCAAAAACAGATGAACACATTAAGGGAGACCTACATATTTAGGATCTGTTAACATGTCCTCTCTGTCTTGTTCATACTGTACCAGTTCTGGCTGAAGAAATTGCTCGGGGAGATGGTTCGCTACAGGCTAGCTTGCGCTCCATGCTGTTGGATGGCAGCCTGCAGGAGGTGGCCAGTATCCTCTCTAAAGCCTTGTATGGAGAACAAATGGTATGATAAACATGGTTTGTAAACAATATATGCACGCATATAGTCAAGCCACACAATTAATATGATTCTTAAACACAAATGCTACAATGTTATGTTCAGGTTTGTGCTAACTGTGTCTACCATGGAGAATCCATCATTTTGATTTTCATATACTGTAGTTTTTTGTATTCCATAAATGATCAATTTTTGATTAACTGTAAGTGATTTACCACTTATGTGGCAGACTTTAAGAGTTTATACAATTTCCCACAATGCAATGGTGAATAATCTGATTGGTAGAGATACCATTTAAAATATATGTGTTAAGGAAATAGTATGAGTGGTTGAACTGAAAGTATTTCATTATGTTTATTTATATAAGTTGTTAAAGAGGATCCTTTTCTCTTCACAGAATGGCATTGTTACAAAGGATCTAACCAGATTAAAAATGCTCTTCTCTGAAATAGAGGTAAGTTCTCATGCTCATGAGTTTGACCACCAAATTGACTGTTTTCTCTGCCCTAGTGTTCAATCCTGTCATGGTGTTCTGCTTAGTATTTCAAATGTTATAATGCTTAAAGATGAGAATCATAAGAAGACTTTATTCTCCCATATTTTACGACACATTAAGGCCCCGTTTACACCACAAGTCTGAGACATTAAAACACAGAAGTTTAGTTGCTTCTTGGCATCACGGTTACACAGTTTATGGTGATAAAACTGCAAAGATCTGACAACAGCCTCTAAAGTGAAATCCTCTCACAACAAAAGATGTCAATCTAAACTGGAATAAGTCTTTGGGCGGTGGTGATGTTTTTCACATTGTCTTGCATTTGCCTGATCATATCCTGCGGACAGCACAACAATATTAGTGGATCTCCATGTCATGCCTGAGCTGCATCTCTATTCCATCAGCAAGCAGAGATTACACGCACCAGATAGAAAAGTTTCCCTGTTCACAACAAGCCCGGTGTGCACTCTACATGGTAGTTTTCCTCTGCTCGGATCTAGTTGTCATTCTGCTATTGTTTAAATGCTCTTTTTTTTCTTTTCCAAACTTAAAGAAACAGTTTTCAGTTCTTTGTTTGTGTAAATGGGACCTTAGAAATGTTTTTGTTTGATAAATTTCTCATCTTATACATTTTGATTGACCCATCATCTTTATTAGCTGCCATATTAATATTTAAATTATTTTATGTAATGAGAATCTTGTACATCTGCTCCATGTCATGCCAGGCTATAAACAGAGAGATGGCACCTGAATACACAGATGATTTGGATGAAGGTGAGAAAATCGATGCTATTATTTATATAAATATTTTTTCAAATGTTCTTTAAGTTAATATATTTGAGCACATGTGTTATAGGGTACCAGCTGATTAAAGCCAGTATTATTTAAAGGTTTGGTGTTATGTTGACCCCTGCTTTGTGTATTGACAGAAGTCCATGATGGCTGGCAGTTCCGGCCTCCTCCTAGAGGCGTCACTAGCAGTGAGGAGTACACCCTCTGTAAAAGGTGTTTCTCTTTATGAATTTGAGTTTTTCTATTGTTTGTGGCTGGCTCCTACATACACAGATTTAATGCTTTTTAGTTTGCAAAGTCATGATGCTGAACCATTAGCTCCACTGTTTATCTAACATATGTTTTTGCCCTTTAACAATACTGTTTAATTTTCCTGTAGGTTCTTGGAGCAGGGCCTGTGTCGGTATGGGGCCCAGTGTACATCGGCCCATTCACAGGAGGAACTTATGGAGTGGCAGAAGCGCTATGCGTCACGACTCATTCGCCTCAAACAACAGCAGGAGAGCAAACACTTCACTGAAAACTACATGGAGACCCTGATTGAAAAGTGGATGAACTCCCTTTCTCCAGAGAGAGTGGTGAGTGGCTTTGTGGTGCATACAAGCACAAGAGTGAAGTGTAAAACATGCATAAAACCTGCAGTAAAATGACATTTTGTACGTGAAAGACTTGATTTGTGATTACATTAAAGTCTGTGTAAAGAATGGGGGAGGTTATCCAGTGAGTGATACTCCAACCGCTGGTTAATCGCACTGCACTAAAGTGTCCTGTCATTATAAGATATACTGGTCACGTTATTACTGTAACAAAGTTACTTGTTTTCATAAAACTGCATTGCCTCGACTGTTCTTAAACTCTGTGCAATCCTTCCTGTCACTGTTCTAAGGAACAATAAACGTCCCGAGGTGGATGCAGGAGCGTTGCCACACAGTTTTGTAGCATGTTTAAGGTCATCGCAGGGTTGGGTGGTGAATGGATATGTTGTCATTCTAAATTTGTGCATGTGCATGCTTATCATCAACATGGAGAGCAGCAAATGTGTTGCAAACTTCCTCCAGGTGTCTGCATTGAAACAAAAGTGTTTAATGTTCTAACATAGTTGTTGGATAACTTCCACTGAAGTGTCAACAGAACAATGTGAGCGCTTGCTTTTCTCCTCCATTTCTGATAGCAGTCTTCACTGAATATCAGAATCTAAAGCCAGTGTCTGCTGGTTGAAGTGTCATCTCAGCTGACGTTATTTAAGTAGTTTCTAACCAATTTTGCTGTCTTAATACACAAATGTAAACAGATTTTACAGGAATTTAGTTTATATTTGAACACAATAAATGAAAGCAGAGAGATAAAGGTTAGTGGAATGTAAATGCTGTTTTGTAGCAGTAATTTCCAGCAGTGAGACTTGATTCATGGCTTATTAGCACATCAATGCAGATTTAATTTCATTTCTGGGCTTTTCAAACATACAAATGTGTTTGGAGGTCAAATTTAAACTTTTTTTCTTGTGCATATTGTGCTAACATGAAACTGGAGAGCATTTAGAAACCTCTGTCATTATTTAGCCATTTTCTTTTCCCCTCTCTCTCTCTAGCTTAGTGACAGTTTAGAAGGAGTGAATGTAGAGACCAGCTCCAGCCTCTCTGTTACAGTCACCACCAAAAAATCCTCCCACTCCTGGATCTTCTCCTTGTTTTGCAAGGTAAGGTGAAAAGTTCAGTTTCTTTTTTTTTTTAACCAAACCAGGTCATCTTTTAGTGTGTGAAAAGGGCTGTACAGCCATGTTTTTACTACATGCCTGTCAGTGCTGCTTGATTCCATCTGTTTAAATTCTTTTTGCTCTAACTGATCTGACCATCCTTGTATCATTGTCTTCCAGCCGGCTAGAAAGCTGTACCGCATTGCTCTGCTCTATGATGCTCATCGACCGCACTTCTTCATCACAGGCGTATCAGCTGGGGAACGCCTCCAAGCTGTTCCCAAACAATGCCAAGAGTGGACGCCAGGAGAGGACACGGCAGGTTTGTAGTGATGAATCGCCTTCAAAGATGGGATTTTTCTGAAGTGAAATAAATATATTTAATAATTTAATGTCTTTTGAACATCAACAAACTTTTTTATGCTTTATTAAAACCTTCCTTCTTATTTCTGTCTGTTTTCTGATCCACTTTAAATGACTTTCTAAAGATGAATATTAGTCCTTAACCTTCTGTGTGACTATATGAGTATAAATTAATATTGCATAATTTAAAACACTTTTTTTGCTGCCAGGGTTTGTATCTGCAGATTTTTGGAGAATTTTGTGCTCTTGAAATGATTCACAGTTGAATATAACTGAAAATATAAATCATACATTTACATTTTTAGGTTTAGTAACGTCTACACATATCTGGAGTCAAGGCTTTGTATAAAACAGCCATCTAAATACAAAACCTTTAACTCTGGTCTTGGTAGTTTGTCTGAAGAAAGCAGAAATATTCAATAAAAACTACTTGAAAAGTTAAAACTTTATATTTGATTTGAAATCTGTGATTTCCTCCTTGTTTATCAGTAGTTTTTTTTATATATTAAAATTGTGTTAATGTTGATGTGTTGCAGGCATATGCCGTTAAACAGCTTGTGTGTTGCTCCAGGTCATAACTGATTAACTGACAGACCTTTATTAGTAAGAACATATGTTTCAGGGTTGAATCACATACATCTTTTTACTTGTTTGCAAATATTTTTACTCGCACCACAGTGTAATTAATTTTATAGTAATATGGTCTTGTTTACAGCCCATATGTCACATTTGATCTAAAATTGTAAGTTGTAAATTTCCACTTTCTCAAAGTTATAAACACAAACGCATTGAAGTGATCGTTTTTCGGGGGACAATGAATAAAAAAAACTTGCTTTTTTTTTTAACAGCAGCTGCGGACAACGGTCTTGATCACTGTGTCTATAAGGTAGCAGTCGGCTTCAGCACTGAGATCTTTGGTACCTTCAGACAGACCATTGTTTTTGACTTTGGTTCAGAGCCGGTGCTTATGCAGCGGATTATGGTGGATGCTGCCTCCATTGAGGGTATGATTAATGCATCTTTTTTTTCTAAAAGATAAGTGCATATTAAATGATGAAGATGAATTGCATTATATTATTTCTAAGAAGTTATCGGGATCATTGCTTTGACAGACTATTTTTCTTTTGTTTTTCAGATCTAGAACACTTGATGGCAGCCAGACAACAGCTCTTGATGACTGCAAAGCGCTGGGACCCTTCCTGTAAAACCCTTGTAGAATTCACTCCCAATGAGACGATGGGTGAACTGGAGCGCAGCCTCCTTTCCCGCTATCAGATACCTCTGTCAGCTGATCAGCTCTTCACCCAGTCAGTTCTGGACAAGTCTCTGACCAAAGACAACTACCAGGCCCGACTACATGACCTGCTCTACATAGAAGAAATTGCACAATACAAGGAAGTTAGCAAGTGAGTAGACTGATATTTAGGGTTTCTTCTTTCTGGGGTTTTGACATTCTACCACTGCTTATGAAGCTTTTTCTCTGCCCTGTTGGGTGGAGCTAAGTAGAAAACTAGCTGAGGTCTCTAAAATTCATTATCCAAAGTGACTGTGTGATAAACTATAATGCCATTCCTTTATTTTGACTAGTGACGCAGGTTTCTTCTGGGAGCTAAAGTACACTAGATCAGTATATTTTAGCTTTTAGAACACTGATGAAAAACTGACTGCTACACAACATTGGAAAGATGTATGTGAACTTGTTTTAGCCATTGTCTTAGTAACACATTTAGAAACTTTGTAAGTATGTGGTTTGTAATTATGCCTTGTTTTAAATTCATATAATCAGACTGCTCAACAGAGTCGTGTTAAAATATGTACAGCACCCGCTTCAGAGCGAGATGAAATCATCCAGGTTTTGGGTGTGATGAAACATTAACTTACCACAAGGTGTCAGACTTGTTCCCTTCACATTGCAGGAAGTACATGTATGTGACACAGATTTACAAACTGTATATATATATTGGTTTGATGAGAGGGAAAGCGATGTTTGTCTAGATTGGACACTGATGTCACCGTCTCACAAAAGACGCAAGAAAAAGTTATAAAAAAAACTTAGTTCAAGCTTTTATAATAAGCATAATGGTTTGTTCCTCTGCTCTTTAAATGTTTCTCATGTTGATGTTGTTATGAATAATCCTGCCATTTAACTTAATATGTAGCTATAATGAATTCCTTACTATCTATTATTCCTTTCTATTATTGAAATGTTTGTTTAATATCACTGATTACCAATCTGTACATGAATAATCTATTTTTCGTGGTTGATCCTGTTCTAGCAGGTGGCGTCTTAAAAATTGGAAATTCCTTTGGATGTGTGCATGATGACTGATAATAAATATATTTACTATTGATAATGTAAAATAAATACAAATAAATTAATATTAATGATTAACAAATGATATATAAATAATAATTAACAAATAATAATTAATAAAAAAAAATTAACAAATAATACAAAAATATAAAATAACATAAGACTGATAATAATAAAATACATTAGTCATTAAATACAGTTAAACTTAGGAGCTTTTTTAAAAAATAAAAGATCCCATATATACTTTTTATTTTTGCTTTATAAATATTACATTTTCTCTTTTAATTGCTTTGTATAAGAGGGTCAGATCTAAAGTGAGCAGTGAAGGAGAGGTGCTGTTTCATGTGAAGTGACTTGTGATGAAGCTGATGCAAAGCCATTTCAGAAACCTTGAGGGCTCTGTTCGCTTGTGCAGCACTGCTGGTGTCCTAATAGAAAACACATTTACCCATCTGCACATGAGAGTCATCCAGCAGATTACAACATGAATATTTCTTCTTAATCATTTCACTGTAGAAAACACACATCTCAAACGACTCTAGTATCTCTGATATGTTCTCTACCCAAAAACTACTTACATTTTCACCAAATAGCTGCCTTTTTGTTTTCCTCCTTCCCAAAAAGTAATCATAGTAATCACATATTGATGATAGTCATAGACCTAAAAAAATTGCAATAATCTACCTTATTTATTTAAAAAGCTGGAATTGTTTTATCAGCTGAAATGTTTAGTTATATGCATAACACCATGTCTATGTCCCCCAGGTTTAACATCAAGGTGAACTTGCAGCTGGTCACCAGCTTTATGCTGACAGGCATTTCTGTTGGAGCCAAGTACGCTCAGAATGGACAGCTCTTTGCACGCTTCAAACTCACTGAAACTCTTTCTGAGGTAACTAAGCAGGTTACAGTTACACATGTTGTTGCATAACTGTTGTCACTCAATTTAAAGAACATGATTTAGCACGTTGCTTGAAGCACAGAAACATTTGCTCACATGCCAACTGGAACCGTTTTATTTTAGGACACACTAGCAGGGCGCCTGGTGATGACCAAGGTAAATTCAGTTCTGCTGCTACCGCTGGGCCGCGAAGGGGTCAGCAGCCAGCCGCCTCCTGGTGTCAAAGAGCGTGTTTATGAGGCTGTGATTGAGGAAAAAACCAAGGACTACATCTTCCTAAGGATCTGCAAAGACTGCTGTGATGAGCTGGGACTGCTGCCTGACAGAGAATTACAGGTATGGGTGCACCCCACTGAAATGGGTGGTACCACCTTTCAAGATGGTATTGATTGGTTTAAAAAAGAAAAATTGGGAAGGACAAGGCAAGTTTATTTGTATAGCACCTTTCATGTACAGGACAACTCAAAGTGACACTAAGACGCTCTGTCCCTGTGTTTATGTTATTAAAGTACCCTCTTTCCATCACTATATAATCTCCTTTTGCCTCTGAATATGCTTCTCTCGTCTCCCTGTGTGTGCACAGCAGTTTAATTTCCCGGTCTTCTTTGTGGGTTTCTATTTCCAAACACCTCCAGTCTTCCTGCTGCCTTTTCTTTTGTGTTTGTGCTGCTGTGTCCATTTATATTTATTTCCCCATTTCTTTGTTGCTCTACATTATTTTTCTACCAGGCTTTGATGTTTGTTAATCCTTGTTTTGTCTTCATGTTTAGTTTTTATTTCTTTTCTTTTTTTTTTTTTAGAAGCTTTTTGCCTTAATACAAAACAACAGGTGATTTACAGACTTTTGTCAAAACAGCATAAATCCAGATGAACACATCCCTGAGAGTGGGTCCAGATTACAACAAGATTATAGCACTGTTGAGGGTAGACGTCATGTGTAGTACAAGGAGCAGAGGGGTACATTTTTCCAAGCTGTGTATTAACTGGATGAGAGTAAATACATATTCATATTAGTGGAAAGCCATATCTACAAAGCATTAGTATTGTGATAAGATAGACTTAGGTCAGGTATTTAATGAGTGGTGACCACCTTTACACAAACGTTAGCATATTTAGCTGTAACTGAGCAGTCATAAGTTCCATCATATACACGTTTTACTTTTAGTAACCAATGAGCTGGAGGAACACATTTCATCCAGTTAATGGTAATCAGAGGACCAGAAACCAGAGGAATTGGCTGATCATTATACAACAAAGTTATACCTAATGTATAGATTTTGTGTAAAGCAAAAAGTTACAAAGAACACTTGATGGAAGTTTTGTTTTAGTAAAAACAAAGTGTAAGTTGAAAATTAAGACATCTTTTACCTATTCAGGTGTTGCAAAGGTAGTATAGAGAAGTCTTGAAATAGTTTAAACTTTGAATGTAACATTTTATGTCATTTTACAGATGCCTACATTAAAAATGTGATGTTTTCTATAAGTCATAAGAGTCCTGCTAAAATGCATATATATCAGTACGGTAGCAAAACAAGCTGTTGGTTTTGCCTCTGTGCCAGGTGGAGCTCCAGTTTCAACTGAACAGACTGCCATTATGTGAGATGCACTATGCCCTAGACCGCATCAAAGAAAACACCATCCTATTTCCTGATGTTAGCCTGGTCCCTACCATCCCCTGGAGCCCCAACAGGTATGTATTCAGCTATGTGCACAAATTCACAATACAGCACAGCTGAATATTTGTTACAGAAGCTAATACATTTGTGTTGAGGTGCTTTAAAAATACTAAAGGAATCTGAAAAGTCCCTGAATCTACAGATGAGGTAAATAGAAGAGCTGTTCACCCCCTCAGCCTGTTTCTTTTCCCCCAGTCATGCATTAATAGGTTTGTTGTGCACGTAACTTAATAGCAGCAGTCTGTGTTGAAATGTTTTGATATACGTAATAAAGCTATATCCAGGGTCACTGAATTCTGAGTAAATTGTCTCATTAGACTCGAACCTCGTAGAAAATGAGAGCTGGTGAAATCAATTTTTGTTCTGCAGATAAGTTGCCCGATGACCGGAGTGAATTAGCCCCACTAAGCATTGCATGTATTACAATGTGTGTTTTACCCATAAAGTCAATGCTGGAAGAAAATGTTATTCAACCTTGTTTTTTCCTGCACTGACTTAAAAATATGGATTATTCAAAGCAGTGGGTTAAAAAGGAAGTTTCGCATGACACTGTTTATGTGCAAAGCTGGAGGTGTTTTTATAAAAATATTTTTTAGTGATGCATAGGCTACATCTTTTGTTACTTTGTTGAAATTTTAAGGGGAAATGTTTGCATGAACACACGTTTTATACAGTAAAGGAGGCTAATTCTAAAAAAATGCCTGTTATGCAGAAACTTCTCTAAAACCTGCTCATCATACTAGTCTGACAAATACCCTCACACAGGGACATGACCTCAATTCCAGCGTTGAGTGAATACTCCTCACCTAGCTAGCGTGCTGGCCATTCAGGAACGCTTTCATCTCCCTTCAGCTTTACACAGCTCTCTCTGAAGTTAGACAGGTGAGGGAAGGGAGGCAGTAATCTTTATTGACAAGAGCCAAAGTCATATATAATCCCTCATGCTTTTCCTGACGGCTGCTTTATCTGAGCTCCAGAATAGCATTCACATTGACTTTTGTTTTAATTGGGTTTTGGACAAGTGAGGCAGTTTCATTAAATAGCGTACCATAGAAGGAATTTACATCAAGTCTGAGCCCCTCCTGTTTCTTTTCTGCATTGGCAGTCCTGTTAAAGCAGCATTGAATCGTATTTCACTAAATAAATATCAGCGTGTCAGTTATATTCACGTTTTTCTTTTCTCCTGGTGACATATTAGCAGAAAGTGAGAGATTAACTTTGTGTGGTCCTCATTGTTTTCATTTCAACAATTATGATGCATAAGGATGAGGAGTGCCCAGCTTGCTGATGTCATCGCCACACTGCCAGTCTGTTAATATGTCAGAAATAAAAATGGCCATTTGTAATGGAGACTTGTACCATGTTGTATACGGGTAAGTGAATTAGATTAGATTAGTTCACATGAATATTGAAGAAGCCTCAAATTTTTATTACTCAGATAATCTGGCTTCAGCGCGTTGGAGTGTCATAATGATGTTGGTGATGCGTAAAGACAGATACACAATCAGTTACTCGTTGATAAATATGCATGTTTGATCCAACGCTTGCTGGTGGATATAGTGGAGACTTGTGTAGTTTATTTACCCACAAACCACAGAAAGTGAAAGAATGAATAAATCTGCTGGAGTTTGATTTGACTCGAATAATAAACAAGTAGCTGAGTGGAGTCCTCAATACGCCGACCTGTCCTTATCTAGGTCTGTACTATGATTAATACGTGCTGCTTCTCTTAAAGGATTGGCTCTGAGTCTGAGCTTTCAGATCCTGTTTTATTTATTCCTAAACGTATAGAAGTGTTACCGTGTTACACATTTAACTATTACTCTAACTGGAGTTGGCCTTACCAGTGTGGGGGATTTATTGTCATATTTATACGGAAAGGGGGCCCCACATTCGCCCCTATAAAGGCTGCGGATTCGTTGTTCTTAATGTACAAAGCAATAAGATTTCTCTTATAGGAATAATATTACCGTTTTCTGCCCGGGGGTCCATCGCAGACAGAGAGTCTCAACACGAAAGGTCATTTTA
>JBAMHV010000004.1:17193675-17205593 GCA_037177535.1 Pseudomugil gertrudae | reverse complement strand
TTAATACAAAATAATTGATTAGTACAAAATAATTGATTAATACAAACTAATTGATTAGTACAAACTAAATCCAACAGTATGCAGGGAGTTAAAAAACATTTTTCATCAGAAATGATACAAAGACAACAACAGATGTTTAAAATGGGATTTCTCTTTCTTTTATTATTGTTCTCCTGTCTAAGTGGTGCTTCGTGTTGGTGTACCCTGCCCCTCTCCTGCTGGAATAAGCTCCAGCTTCCCTAGACTAGAATTCAGTGGTATAGAAAATGAGAGTTTTTATGCTGGAGCTTGTTTGATCACACAACAAATGGCAGTGCCTGGCGAGTCTGTACTTCTGGATGACCAGTTTAAAGAAATCTCATCTGGATGACTACAAATGTTTTAATGTTATGGTGCCTTTATGCATGTGCAATTTCCCAATGCTGTGCACTAATGCATCTTAGAACTGTGCTCTGATAACCTTGTAGCTATATAATCCTCGTGGCTCCTCATTCCAGACTTTAATGCTCCACTTGGGTTTAGTCTTTTCTTAAATGGACTCAATGTTAAAATCTTCCAGTACTTTGTAGATGCTACATTTAGCTTGTGTTTTCTTTTGTGAATGCAGCCGTAGCCTGTTGAATAAAGATGGTTTCTAAGTATATTCAGTGAATAATGTCCTGGTTTTAATGCAGTGCTGCTCTGGATGTAAAGATTATGGTCACTATTATCATGTAGACCATTTGTCAGGGATCACAGACTCATCTGAAGGTTTTAGGTGTTTCTCTGCTGCAACACACCGGATTTAAATTCAATCGTTTTTAAAGCGCTTGTGTCAGTGATGTGTCATGATTACCCATTCATCTGAATCCTTAGTGACTCTGGTCCTCTAGAGTTGGTGATTCCAGCTGTGGATGTCTCTGTGGATGCTTTTAGATAGTTGAGATTGTATTTTCTGAATGTTGCCTTCCTAATGCTCCTGTGCATCGTGGTTTATTGTTGACGTAGTCTCTTTTGTGTCTACAGGGTCCTGATCTGTACTCATTCCAACAGTGCAGCTGACCTGTACATTAAGGACTACCTTCATCCTTACGTTGAAGCAGGCAATGCGCATGCCAGACCTCTCAGGTATAGTAATTTGATTACATAAGAAGCCCCGTTTCAACTCTTGGCTACAAAACTTGTCATACACCTTCATTCATACAAGATGCTACATTTGCATGCCATGTGCATTGATAATACAGTATGAGAAGATGTTTTAAAGGCACCAGTACATATGTAAATGAATTAGTAAAGTATAAAAAGCTGGTATTAGTATACAATGGTACGATTTGGTTTTTTAGCTAAAGCTGCCTCATTATATAGCATATAGCTGTCTTCTGAAACCTAGAATAAACCCTCTTGGTCACATTTTACATACTCTTTACTCTTCACAGTCTTTAAGCTTTTAGTCCATAAGTAATTATAATAACAATAACGCAACTTATTGTGTTACGTTTAGCTTGACTTTAACATTGAAATGCAGAGTTTAGTGTCATTTAACCACTTTCATCTGTTTGTTGATAAACTTTCCGGTAATATGTTTGACTCACTCCATCAAATGTCCCTGTTGTCTGCGCACATAAGGACTCTATAAGCCAAAAGGTCTCAGATAGGGACAGTCTTCATGAATTAAAGGTCTGCGTTCTTTGTATAGAGCTGAAGTTTCCCGCTGCTATTAGAACAACTAAAAGCACCACATGTCCTCCTGGATTCCCACAGCAAGCTGTGTCATGCCAAAACTGATCAAATTCTCATCTGAATCATTGCAAAATTGGCAGACAGTTTAAGTCCATCATTGGCCCAGATTAGTCTATATCTAAAGGAGGTACATTTTACTGAAAGAAAGAGGACATAGACTTCTGAAAGGAGAGGAGAGGCATGTCCTACTTTTCTGTACATATATGTAATGCAGCATTCAGTTCCTTTATATAATCTGCTGTGTGTCTGCAGCCTCTGTCAGAGTAGATGTTTCTTTTGACACTTTATCAATACTTTCACTGAATTGCCTTTATTGCAAAGCCTCCAGTCAGACTGATACATGTGCACAGCACAGAGCCTCTGGAGTAACCGGGCTGTTTGGGCCCCACAGCGGCAACAAGAAGACAGTTGTTAACTTGAGGGATGTGAGCTACCTTGAGGCAACACGTACACACAGAAGCACAGTTACTGGCATTTTTGTTACACTGCATCAGTAACATTTCAGCAGCCTCAGAAACCACCAAGGATGTGGAGGCAATGTCTGCGTTGACAGGCCCAGGCTCAATGTGACAGCTGTGTTTTTGTGTCTGTGTCAGGACACAAAACAAAGGGAACAAGGCACAATCAAATGGCTTGTTCCACATGAGTGGTCAGCCTGATTTAAAGAGTTTTAAGTGTTAACTCCTCAGAAGTCAGTGGAGCAAAGTACTGTGTTTCAGTTGTTTCATTTAAATGAACTCAGCTACTGCGGACAGAGGATGTCAGAACTACATTACATGAGGAATAGTATTGACAAGCAGGCTTTTATTGTTGTTTTGTTTGTATTTATTCCATGCAGACTTTACTCCACTGGGTGCTTGTGCACAGTAAAAGCAAAAAATCATTTTAAAATCTAAAGTTTAAAATGATATTGCCTCACCTTATTTATCTGAGCTTTTCCACTCCCATAGTCGTCTTTTAATGCACCTAAATGATGGAAAAGCTCATCTTTAAGCTTTAAAAGTTTCTGCTTTATTTGACCTAAATTAGCTGTACATGACTTTGTTCATCTTTGGCTGGTGTGAAAGCGCACTTTGTAAAATGATTATGGTGAGGAATGCAAATATTTCAACATACAACCCTCCTCTTTGTTTTATTTATTATATATATGTATATATATTTTTTTAAAAAGATTTAAAAAAAAATATTTTTGCTGCACTTGTCACCGCTTTGCTGTAGCCCTTTTTCCTAATTGTTGTTGTTTATTTACTGACTTTAGGGTATACTTCAGGAACCGTTGGGTTAAGACGGTCCACCCACTGGTGCAGCAGTACTGTCTGATATCCAGCACACAGATCAATTTCCAGATGCCCACAAGGGAGGACATCCTCAGGCACCGCGTGGTTGTGGTCACCCTCAGCACCTCCCAGTACCTTTGCCAGCTTGACTTGGAGCCTGGTAAGTCCTGAAAATCAATGTAACTATTTAATATAATTTAGTAAGGCCACCTGTGATTGCTAATGGAAACAACCTCAGTGTACATGTATGTGTGTGTGAAGTCATTCAACTTCAGTTAAGTAAGTTTAACAAGTAACTAAAGTACCTATAACTGCAAGTACGTAAAAGCTAACAGGAGTATTAAAAGAAAAGGATAACAACCTTTAGAAACAGATAGCAAATCTTCAATTAATCGTAAGTTAACTCAGAACATTGAGAGTACAAAAATATAATCATTCAAACTGCTCGTGTATTAATGAAAATATTTATTGTTCTGATGCTAAAAGGGTTCATGTTAATAACATAAACTAAACTGTCACATTGACTTACTGTAAAATAATGCTGGAAGTGTTTTCTGTACTCTAGTTCTTAATGAAGATGCAACCTGTGATATTAGTAGGCATACATCCTTTCCATGCATGCCTAATTCTGTGCCCCTCAATTAACATCAACTATTCAGCTCTCGTGTAATATTTTAATCGGGGACAAACGATCAGATTTATGCACAGGATGTGTGAGCCCTGTTCAAGGTAACAAAAAGTAGTTTCATCACAGGGTTTGCTGTCGAGCAGACTCTGTTGACCAAAACAAAGTGCGTCATGAGCCACACCCCGACTCACACTGCTGCAAACAAATGTGCAAAAACAGTAAAACAAAATGCACCTTTTTGTGGAACTTAATGGAATAACATTACATTTTGAATGAAGTAACAGCGGAAGAGCTCGCTCACCTTTTCGAGAATGTGGCGTTTCCCTCTTTTAGCAGATGTGCTGTGGGTAATGTGTATATTCATGTGTTCATCACTGGATTTTAAAGCCTTGTGATAAACATCCAAGACTTGGACTTGTACTGTTAATGAAGGGACTAAGTTAATATTAAATAGGTTTCTAATTATTTTATTCAGAATATCACAATAGTAACTCAGACTTTAGAAAGCCTGTTCTGTGTTGTAACCATTTCTAAACCTTATCTGTGAAGTGAGTAGGATATAAAGACTCTAAAGAAGGGTGTGTGAGACTGGCCGTGTGAGAGGTAGCAGCTGCCATTTATTATTAAAAAGTCATCAGTATCCCCCACCGTTGTTTTTTACTACCTCTTCTACCGTCTTCCCACTATTATATCCACATTCTGTCAGTATTATTGTCTCAAAGATGAATAGCAACAACAGGAATGTAATTTGGATGTTTGGTTAATACATATATCCTGCAAGGTCCCAGGTGAGACATTAAAGTCCTGTTTCTTCATGTTGGCCAATTTGCTACTCATAAAGACCCCCTTTGTCTTTTTGTCTCTGCTAATCTTCTACACCTGGGGAGCTATTTTCTTTTGTAATGACCCATGTGCATCATTTGGGAACGTTTTTAGCTGTATAGGGGGAAATATACAAAACAGATTATATATTTAATATAATGATTTAAAAACTAGAGATTAAAAGGTTTAACAAGGTTGTTTAAAAGGATGCTTGCATCATTTAATGACTCAGCCTGGTAAAACGTGACTTCTTCTGTATGATGTATAAACAAAATGTGGTTTTATCAGTCACTTCACAAGTTACATGTTTTTCCTTGTTATACAGTTTAACTGTACTATGTTAGAAGGATATTTCTCACTTAAAAAGCCTGACAAATTGGTGCCATATGTATGCAAGTAACCCCACCTTTGAATCTTAGTTTGTACCATTTTTTACAGGACAGCAGTAGAGGAGCTTTGCTACCTTTATGCTTCAGTAAAACAGCTTTACAGGAAAAGGAGGTAGCTGGTTTGAGGCTTTACTGTTGTGGAAAAATGTCTGAACAATACATTCTGCAAACATTTGTTCAAAGGAATATGCTAAATGATGCTTCAGATCAAACCACTCCTCCTTTCTTCTTACTAGGCATGTTTTCATTGTTTGTTTACTTTGTGACATTCCCCAAGTTTATTTTGTTATTCCAGTTGTCACATTTCATGTCTGCGTATACTTTCTCGTGGAAGTGGTGTAGCTTTAGAGGCTGTTTTGTTGGTTGATACGCAGCTTCTCTCTTTTCTGCTCCAGCACACATTTGGCATGCTGTTTTATCCCCAGCACTGTCAGAGCTTTTTAAATCAGGGTTACGTTACTGTTTCAACCTTTTCAAGCTTGTTCCAAAACTCTGCTTTGGGGTTGCAGAGCTGATTTTAAAACAGAAAGGAGAATATTTTATGGCCTCAAGTGTAAAGAAGAAAAAAGATAATATGTAGGTTACAGTGCTTTTTATCTTGTCTTCAATTTAAACAATTCAAGTGTTTTCTTTGCAACAAGCAAATAAAGCAATGTTCCTGATTAGAAAGCTTTAAATCAGTTGTTCTGAAATGATATTGAGAGTGCACAGAGGAATATGGTGTGAGATAGACATAATAACGTGATCATGCACATGCATAACTGTATGTGGTTGGCATGTAGTGTATGTGAAAGTACACTGATGCTCATGTTGTGTTTCTTTTGAAGGGTTGTTCACTCATATCCTTTTGGACGAAGCAGCTCAGGCCATGGAGTGTGAAACCATCATGCCTTTTGCTCTGGCTAGCAAGACCACCCGCATCGTGCTGGCTGGGGACCACATGCAGGTAAGTCTGTATAGACAGGGCGAAGGATTACTGGTAAGAAGTGGAGGAAGTTGTCTTCCAGGCAGCAGTTGCTTTAGGAGTCGCTCACTGGTTTTAGCCAAGAAAAAAGAACCTGTTTAGTTTCCACCTTAACCCTTTTAGCACCATAATAATAAATATATCCATGAGAACAGAGGCAGTTTGAATGATGAAGATTGCACAGAGTGGTGAGGAGGTACTTTAAGATACACTTTCGCTGCAGTATCACTAGTCATGGTAGTAAAAGTTAATCTTCATATCTGTCTCAATAACTTCCATATGTATTCCTTCATCTTCTTTCCATCACGTGTAAATATGTATCTATCGAGCAAATAAAAGAAAGATTTATATTTTTCAGACTGTTTAATCTGCAGCATTGGCTGCTTGGACAAGATGTCTCTCTTTTGTAGTGGTGCAAGACCTGTTTTAACCATCATTGAAAGTTTTGTTTATAATTGTAATAATAATGCTTAACAATATGTTACTCCTGGCAGAGGTTGGAAACTAATCCAGATTATTGCTGCTAGACAGAAAAACACACTATATCAACCATTGGTTGAGTTAATGGCTCACACGTGCATATGGTGGGGCTGGCTGTAGTATTGGATCTAGTATTGGAGTATTGGCTGTAGTACATGTCTCCACCCATAATTTTTAAATGAGTAGCTGTTTCCAGACTTTTGATGACAGAAGGTTTTCTGATGGTAAACACTGAATGCAGTGTCATGACATGAGGCAGTTGTTTAAGATATGCATTGAAACTTGACATATCTCTCTGTCCCTCAACTTGCAGCTCAGTCCATTTGTGTACAGCGAGTTTGCACGAGAACGCAACCTGCACGTGTCACTGCTGGACCGACTGTATGAGCACTACCCTCAAGAATTCCCCTGTCGCATCCTCCTGTGTGAGAACTACCGCTCACACGAAGCCATCATCAAGTACGTCTGAGCAAACGACACCGCCTAGCCTAGTGTAAACCGTGGTAGTAGGAACGCTGAAGTGGAATATTTATGAATTGTATAATTTTATTTATTGAGCCTGTTGATGTCAGTTAAATATGACCGTGTACAAAATTGTGATTTATGAAAAAAATCCACTTGTCTTCTTCACGAATTTCACTACATGCCCCCTCATCCTCACTTATTCCTCTCCCGTTTCCAAAGCTACACATCCGAATTATTTTATGATGGGAAGCTGATGGCAAGTGGCAAGCAACCCTCCCATAAGGACTTCTACCCTCTGACCTTCTTCACAGCCAGAGGAGAAGATGTCCAGGAAAAGAACAGCACTGCCTACTACAACAATGCTGAGGTATGGATCTGACAATCAAAACATTTATGACATGTTTGTCACTTTACATTATTGTAATATTTTCTAATATTTTAATCAATCAAACGCCAACTGTTACAGTTGGTGTTTTAGCCTTCAGTACAATATTTGTGTAAGGCAAGGCAAGTTTATTTATATAGCACCTTTCATGTACAGGACAGCTCAAAGTGCTTTACATTGAATGTATTATATTTTATTTTAATATTATTGTATTTTATTATTTTGTTTTATCCTCTTTAGCTTAAATTATGAAACACATTTACTGCATTATTGTTTAATGACCTTCTGTAAGAGAGGTCATCCATTTTCTACCGCTTATCCGAAGTCGGGGCAGAAGCCTAAAGGAGGGAAGCCCAGACTTCTCCCCAGCCACATTTGCCAGCTCATCGGGCGTTCTCAGACCAGCCGGGATACATAATCTCTCCAGCGTGTCCTGGGTCTCCCTCAGGGACTCCTTTCACAAGGACATACCCAGAACACCTCACCAGGGAGTCGTTTAGTAGGCATCCTAACCACATGCCCAAGCAACCTCATCTGGCTCCCCTTGATGTGGAAGAGCAGCGGTTCTACTCTGAGGTCATCTCAAGTGGCCGAGTTTCTCACCCTACCTCTAAGGGAGACACTGGCCACCCCACAGAGTGGTGAAAAATGATGAGTGAAAATCATTTTGGCTGCTTGTATTTGAGATCTCGTTCTTTCGGTTACTACCCACAGCTCGTGACCAGAGGTGAGGGTAAAATCATAGAGCAACTGGTAAATAAATAGCCATAAAAGTAATGAACAGAATGGGTGATAAAGAGCAGCATTGGTGGAGTCCAACCCTCACTGGAAATGAATCTGGCTTACTGGCAATGCAGACCAAGCTCTGACACTGGTCAGCTCGTACAAGAGGGTCCGGTACTCGATACTCTCGGAGCACACCCCACTGCTCCTCCTCAATCTAGGGTTCAGCTATCCGATGGACCCTCTTCTCCAGGACCCCTGAATAGACTTTCCTGGGGAGGCTGTAGAGCACACCCTCTGATCCTCCTTTTTGAAGAGACCACCTCAGTCTGCAAGTCCAGAGGCACTGTACCAGATGTACCAGAGGACAGCCCCCAGTGTACCCCGATGCACCAGCACCTAGATATTGTCCCAATCCTGGTATTGTCATCTTGGTGTAAACCTGTGCCATTAGGGAAGAATAAATATATTGATAGATTATAACTTGGTCATTCAATATATTCTGATAGTTAGCTGACCTCATTCTTTAGACCTGGACCTGACTAACTGCAGCAGCCACAGATCACTGCCAACACAGGCGTGTCAGTGTGCTACTAGGCATTATGGGAGAATCATTTAATCAGCTTCTCTTCTTACCCTGATGCTCCCTTCACTCTGGAACAGGGTAAACTGGACTCAACCTCCTGTTTTGATGGTACTACTTTGATGTCTAGCTATTACAAAGCCTCTGTGTTCTTCAAATGGTGCATCCCCTGCTGATGCCTTTTAACCTCAGTTAAAAATATCCCAGACTTCCCACAGTTTGTTTCAGGTCTGGTGGATAGAAGAGTCATGGTGTGAAAATGGCATGTTCATCTTTTCCTCGCTTATATTCTCACATTATGTCTCCATTTATGGTGTCTGGGGATCCACAAGAAGGCTAAAATGTATTTGTTCAAAAGGAAAGGCCACATCTGTCTTTAAGCGTAACCTACTGTCAGATGTGAATGCTTATGAAGTATTATTGAAAACATGTAAAAACTTATTGGTATTGTAACATGTTGCAGATGCTTAAATAGAGACATGCTGGAGCTGTTAACGTGTGAAAATGACGCTTTAACTTTAGGTCTCACATTTTGACCAGGGATATTTTCTTTTTTACAGTTTTTTTTTTATTAGAAATGTAATAAAATGGATTTTTCCAGACATTAATGAAGCTTCGATTTACAATATTAATGTCTTGGTCTATGATTTGATCGGGTTGTTCCCTAAAATGCATGTCAATAAATGTTTTTTTTTTTAGTAAGTGGGCTTTTGGAGTAAATATTATGTGTAGCCCTTTAGAGCACTACCACTTGAATGCGACCAGTAAATTAAGTGCTACTGATTTTTCTTGGTCACATTGATATGCTTGACATTTCCTTTGGTCTGGGTTAAGTACTCTAATTATCTCTCTGAATACCTATCTGCATATCCTGAGTTTCCTCCTTACCCGAACTGTCACCATGGTTTAAAAGAGAAAAACATCCCCAAGATGCATAGTTGTACACTATGTTGTGTTTGGGTTTGAAATCAAGCTTGTTAAACATTAGATCACCAGTTTGCTAAAGGACATAGAATTAGCCCATATGTGGTTATCTGCTATCAGTAATTTAAGTCTTCACTGGGTCTAAGCAAACAAGGCAGAAAAACTAAAAAGTTAGGCCTACTACCATCAGCAAGCGACATTTACAATGTCCAGGCAGAGATCTGCGCTCAATCAAGGCTTACGGTTGAAGAAATGCCTCTTTGTAGTTAAACTGTTTAAATAATTTTAAAATTGCATTTACATTTCTGGCAGGAAATATTATTTTGTGAATGACATCTTTGTAGTGATCAAACTTCATGTTCCAGGATTTCACTGTATTTAACCGCTCAAAGTGATTCCTCTTACGTCTTTCTAGGTATTTGAGATTGTGGAACGAGTGGAAGAGTTGCGCAAGAAGTGGCCAGTTGCCTGGGGTAAGCTGGATGAGGGAAGCATCGGGGTGGTGTCGCCATATGCAGACCAAGTGTTTCGCATCCGTGCTGAGCTCCGAAAGAAAAGAATGCCAGAGGTCAGCGTCGAAAGAGTGCTCAATGTCCAAGGTGAGCAGAAATGTCATCATATATGTTTACGTTGTGAAAATATTGCTACAGTATGGAACCAGTGACTTGTATGTAGTCTTTTAAATCTGTTAACACAGATTAGAAAGACATCATGAAGCTTTTATCTCTCAGCAGCTCATTAACATTTCACACGTTGTGTGAGATGGTTGCATGTTTCTGCAGGCAAAGCCATGTTTGCATAGCATTACCATAAAGGCTAAATCCAACAGTATTCAAGTGTTGATGATATTATTACAAAAAGAGGGAAATTATACAGTTTGTTTTTCTAGTTTCTGCTCTACTCCAGTTCTACTCCCACTTGTATTGCATCCAGCTGCTTTTACATGTCATTAACTTCCTCATTAATCACTCATTGAACATGTGGTCATGTGCACATAGAAGAAAACTATCCTCTAGTTAGTGTTTAGAAATTAAAATTGATACGAACATGTGGTGTTTTTTTAATCATTTTGTGACAACCACATTTTTCTTGAACCCTGTGTTTCTAAAGTTGTTAAATGGAAAATTTAAACGTTATTTTAAAGTAAAGAAAACAAACCTTAAAAAAACATGTCATTTACTTTACAGGAAAGCAGTTCCGGGTGCTGTTCCTCAGCACAGTGCGAACAAGGCATACCTGCAAGCACAAGCAAACAGCCATCAAACGCAAAGAGCAGCTGGTTGAAGACTCAACGGAAGATCTCGACTACGGTTTCCTGTCCAACTACAAGCTCCTCAACACAGCCATCACTCGAGCTCAGTCGTTGGTTGCAGTTGTGGGAGACCCTATAGCTCTGTGCTCTGTGGGACGCTGCAGGTAACCTTTGAAATAACGTGTGCTAGTTTTAAACCAATGTCATTAATTCAGTTACATATGAAGATTTTTGTTTAAAGTAGATTGGAAATTAATTATTTGAAACTTTGAGCTGTTTTTATAATTTTTTTAATATATTTTCAGATTTCCAAATGTCTCTTAGGCTTCATTTACACTGCCGCTCATTTTTCCCCTCATACATGGCTCATATCTTATTATTATTGACCATCACAGGTTCGATATGTTAAGGCTGAACCAGGCCACTTGCATATTGCGTACACAATCTGTGTTTAAGGAACCTCAGTCTGAATGGTTATACGGTAGCTCATCTGGCTCTGAGGTCACAGAAGGAAATAAACATCAATTCTAAGCCGGTAAAAGTGGAACAAGGCAATATTATGTTTTGGACTAAATTAGTATTTGGGCTGGTGATTCTTCTCCAGTGTGTTATAGACAAGCTAGGACACAAACGTAAAATACTTAAACGGGTTGGGCACTAGACGGGATCATCACAGTGTTTTACAGGTGAATATTATATGGATTTAATTTACTGCTACACGTAGATATTTATTAAGTTGAATAGGTTTGTTCTTTTTTTTCTTATTTTGTGGAGCTGACAAGGGTTTAACTCACCGGATGCTGCTGTTGCTTTTTATTGTGAAGGTCTGGAGGAGAATTTCAAATAAATAGATGGATAGATGGATAGATAGAGAAAGAAAGAACTTTATTAATCCCAAAGGAAATTCCTTGTGGTCAGCTGCTTCACACATACCTTAAAACCATCCATATTATAAAAATGTATTATTATATAACAATAACTACGTAATAAAAAAAATATAAATAAAGTTCAAAGTTTAAAAAAAGGGCTTTAGTCTCTTTCTCCCCTCCCCTCCAGAGAGTTGTGCAGCCTGATGGCGCGTGGGGCGAATGACTTCCTTAGTCTTTCGGTAGAGTAGCTCTGAGACAGCAGTCAGCTGCTGTACTTGCTCTGTGAGAAGGCCATGTGTAGGGGATGGTTGGTATTGTCCGGGTGTAGGGGATGGTTGGTATTGTCCGAGTGTAGGGGACAGTTGGTATTGTCCGAGTGTAGGGGACGGTTGGTATTGTCCGAGTGTAGGGGACGGTTGGTATTGTCCGAGTGTAGGG
>JBAMHV010000004.1:17169948-17187539 GCA_037177535.1 Pseudomugil gertrudae | reverse complement strand
GACACGCTTAGAACCACAACGAAGTAGGTACGGAAAATGTAACCGCACGGCACGACACATCCTGATGGAAACGCTCTCTTTCTGGGTATAATCATGTGAGGCCGGGTGGAGTAGGTACTAATGGAAAAGTGCCTTAACTGGACTTTAGGCTCTGGTTTTAATCTGATGTGTCAACCAGTGCCCACCCTAAAGCAGCTACCAGGTGAGGCCACTTCTCTCGAAACATGTCAACCCTCAAACACTTTTAAGAAGTAGCCCAGTAGGCCAAACTTCCTTCTTCCAACTTACTATCTCTCTTTATTACTCACATTGCTTATTTTTTTTTATTAAACCCTATTTAATCAGTGACATTTTGGTAATTCTCCCTTTTTTTTCTCCCTACACGTGGTCTAGTTTGAGCCACTTCTTTGTTACTGCGTTCCTGACTGTTACACTCAGTATTACAAATAAATATTTAGTCTCTGCATTTGTTGATACTGAGGGAGATATTCCAAAAAGGAGCTTCTGCTGATCACAGTCAGTGTTTGACCTAAATATAGCTCTTCATTCTGTCCTCACAGCCACGTTTCCTCGTAGTTGTTGGACTCTCGGTGTTTCTTCATTAATTCTTTTCTCTTACAGGGGAAACATGCAAACCATACGGAGCACCTCCCACCTGAAGGCTACGGTGAGTGCAACTTTGTGCCCGTTTACTGACAACATTCAAGAGCTCCGTTTTAAAGAACAGTTTCCAAATGTGCATCCTCTTGATTTGCATGGAACTTGGAGAAGAAGAACCATAAAGTTAGAATCAAAACATGTTATATTAAACTCTGTAGATTTATGTAAATAAGCCCATTAAAGTCTGATGATATTGACCTGCTGGTTTGCCAGTAATATGGGTGAAGGATATGAATAAGAACACCAAGCCATCATATCAAATAACACCATCATATTTATCTAAGGATAAAATGATTTTTATGGAGGGAAAAGTTATTGGCTGTGAAGCTATATATCAGATTTAACACTAACTATGTTACATGGTGCTACTGTTTTTTTTTTTTTTTTTCCCCTCTCATTGCAGTTCAACCCAGCCCTGCTGTGTTGATGGGAAACCCCATTCGTGCATTCACACCACCTTTACCTGGCACAACAGCTGGCATTGGCAAATCACCGAGCCCCGTGCAGAGAATCGATCCTCATACAGGCACCAGTATTCTTTACGTTCCCGCTGTGTATGGTGGAAACATGGTCATGCCTATGCCTCTCCCGGTAAGTTCCAACTGTATTTTCCCCTTCAGCTATTTACAAAAATGTTTGCACACAAGTCAAATAACCTGCATATGAATCAGTTAGCATATTTGTAGACTTTCTTCTGTTTTTGATCATTGTATATTTTTTCTGCTCCTAAGCAGCCATGGCCATGTTACCAGAACCGCTTTCCTGTTGATCCTCGCATCATGAGCCACCCAGCCATGGCCTACAACTTCAATCTATTGCAGGCACAGAATCGAGGCTCCCCCATCCCGTACAGCGGCGTGACACACCCCTCTTCTCTAGGAATGGGACAACCCAGCCCTGACAAGGAGCTACCCACTGACCCCATCAGAAATGGTGTGCCTAGGGTTTTGTCCTCTTTAGCTTCACTCACAAATAGCTGTTATTATAAGTAATAATAAAAAGTAACGACTCAACCTCATTAACAAGCGGTAGGAAAAATTAGTTTTTTTAATATCAGGTCTTAATATGTCCTATAAACAAAATATATAAAAGTAATTTACCATTAATTATGTGATTATCAAAATCCTTATTGTGTAAGGATTGTTCTTTTGAAGGCAGGGGTCCCCAACACGGACTGGTTTAATGTTGGATGATAGTTTCAGGGACCGGCCTTTAAAAAATACAACAAAATATGATCTGCATGAAAACTGTGGTATTTCCTAAACATAATAATAAACACGAATCATGACATGACGTCCTCTCTGCCTGCAACACTCTGGTCGCTATGGCAACGTTTAAACGTGCCTTCAAAATAAGATACACTGTGCATAAAAAAAATACATCTCACCACAATGCTGAATCAGTGGCAGCCCTGAGCTTGTTTTTCTGCAACCAGGCGGTCCTATCTAGGGGTAATGGGAGACGATGACACCCGAAATGTGTGGCTTATGTCCAGTCTACTTGGTAATTTTGTTTTGGCAGCCGTCACTGCAGAAAACCCCGCTTCACACAGGTAGACAGTGTTTTCAGTGCTGTTGTGGTGATCTCAGGGTATTCAGCCATGACTTTAATCCTGAACACCGGCAGATTTGTTGTCTGGAACATAGTTTTAAAAAAGAAAGTTTCCAAAAACTTTTGTGTTTTTACTCATTTAGCTAGCTCCTGGGTTTCGTTTTAGAGTGACAGATGGCTGTAACAGAGAATCGGGTAATTTTTCAAAATAAAACATCTATCAGATTCCAAAATAAATCAAATGGAAGTAATGCGAGTTATTTATTCTTTCTGTCCGGCCCGGTACCAAATGACCCACAGACCGGTACTGGTCCGGGGGTTAGGGAACCTGCATTAAAAATCCGATTGTGTTCGACATAATTTTGAGCAAAGTTTTGACCATAAAGTGATGCAAAATGTCTGAAAAAGTAAATGTATCTTAAATGTTTTTACTTTTTTAAGGCAAGGTAGAGGGGTGCCAAAAGTCAGAGCAGAACCGTCTTCTGACCCCAGAGAGGAAAAATGCGGACTTAAAGGAAAAACAGGTGAGTTCTGACGTTGGGTTATGATGACTAACTTTGGGAACAGTTATAAATTGCAAATGGCCTTTAATTTTTTATCAATCACTGAATGTTTTCTTTCTTTTTTGTCCAGGGAGATTTAGACACAGGTCAGAGTCGACATTTAGATTCACATACTGAGGGAATAGTTGGATTTCCTAATGCTCTGCTCCATCGAAAAGACCCAACGGCAGCCCAAAGACCTCTCAACTACCACCTAGCACCCCCAAGTCCAGCTTTTCCTCCCCATCCTGCAGGTGGAAGAACCTTTCCCCAGCAGTTTCCACTATCGAGGCTTCCTTACCGAGTAAACCAGCCTCAGCACCCAGGAATGGCTCAGCAGACTCAACAGCAGCAGCAACAACCTCTCAGTCCTGCCTACACTGGTGGAAGCCATAATGCTTCCTTCTTCAGCGGCCCAATCCCCTCTCACAGATCTGCCCAGTCCCCATCTGTAGATGGACCAGAGGTGGGAGGTGTGGAGGATATTGCCTCCATTAGGACTGCAGTGAGCCACCAGGGGGGGCACCACCCAGGCCTGTCACAACATAACAGGGTCGGCAACTTTGGGGAGGAGGGACAGGATGGAAGCCTGGCAGACAGTTTGGGTGAGTTGAACTCAGTTTACATTTCCTTTTTAAGTTTTTCACCAAACAAAAGTGATTTTTTTTAAACGTTTCAACCAAACACTTGTGATCTGCAGGTGTTTCTGTTGAACATCAGGTAACGCATAAGCTGCAGGTCTCAAAAAATCCCGCCTGGCTGACGAGATTTTACAAGATTAAGACTTACAATAGCTTTATTTTGGAGGTTCTACTTTGCCGTAGCTTTTTAAAGACCTTTGTCCTACTTTTGTAATTCATTATCATCACAAATGCCCCCCACGACAGGAATTTGTCATCCCACATTAAAAACAATAAATTCCTATTGATCATGTGTGTAAGTGCGCAACACACTCGTGAGCTTCATTGATGATGCTCCGAGCCCACGACAGCTTTTGTGTGGAGTGTTGACAAAGATGGCAGGATGAGGGCAGACTCTTTTTTTTTTCCTCATCTCTTATAACCATTAAAGTAAACACTGGAAAGAGTCAACAGTGGCAGTATAAGCTATATTATTTGCTGTTTTCTCATTTTTAGTGAGCAAAAAAATAGTTAATTTATTCTGTTCTCCTATTTTAGACTTGTTTGGTGTTTTTCACTACATTACTGTAGTAAAGAATACAATTTAATAGCCATTAGCATTATCTTTGATCTATTTCTTGTTAGAAATTAGGCTAAACTGGTGTTTTATTAATCAGCATTTTTATCTTTACTATGACACATTTTTATTTAGACCGTGTCACCCATCCTTATTGCTCATATGCATATCAGTAGCTTCTTTCTCCCAATCTTTAAAGGCAGCATTCAGCTGTAGTTGTTTTCTATTTATTAAGCTCATTGTTTGGATTCAAACTATGGAAATAAAACTTTTGTTTATTACACAACTTCCTCTCCATTTAAATAATTAATTTTCTATAATAAGGGTATTTAATTGGATTAAATTTGATTGAAAAGCACATAATGTATACTCCAAAGTTGATGAGTGAAGACAAGAGTCTTTAATGTGGTGTTGTTTTTAATTATCTTGGAGGATTGATGCTCCGCCGGGTTATACGACTTTACGAGAGAACAATTAACTGAATCATTTTCATATTTAATTAAACTTTACCTTATCAGAATATTTTGGGGAAACTTTGTCTTGTGTTGGAAGGCGTACACTGTCTGAGTCGGGAAGTATTCAACAGCTGCAGATCTTCAGCTTGATTGGATGAATGAGGAAAACCTAACCATTAGAGTTCAGTGCAGGGGAATATGATCTGCTTTAGATGTGAACTGCACATGTTGTCCACTGGAATTTTTCTGGGTTTGCACGATGGAGTAGTTGTTAACACTGCAGCCACACAGCACGAAGGTTGCTGGTTGGAGTCTCAGCTGAGGTGAACAGTGGCCTCTATGTTCCTCGTAGTGAGTGTGAATATTTGTCTCTGTGTTGGCCCAGTGACGGACTGGCCGACCTGTCCAGGTTGTACTCAGCCTCTCGACCGCTGATGGCTCAGATCGGCTTCCTGAATTGAATTAAACAGGATAGAAATGGGGCTGCACGGTGGCGCATAATAACTAATAACTAATAATCTATAGCTCTGTGGCCTCACAGCAAGGAGGTTGTCCATAGGAGTGAGTGTGTGTGTGTGCATGGTTTGTCTGTGTGTGTTGGTCCTGTGATGGACTGGTGACCTGTCCAGGGTGTACCCCGCCTCTCGCCCATTGTGAGCTGGGATTGGCTCCAGCTCCCCGCGATCCCGTTCAGGGAAAAGCGGTAGAATGGATGGATGGATGGTTGATAGAAATGGAGGAAGTACTCTGATTTCTCTGTAGAAGACTTTAGGTTTTCTGGGTTCTATAAACTGATTAGGAATAAATGTACTGGGCAGTGTTGTATCATCATAAGGGGCAACATTAGGGAGTCTTATTTCCATCCATGTTTAAAGCATATTTTTAGGTATCGGTTTATATGTTCATGTGTGGGTGTCCTGCTGTCTCTTTAAATGAAAATATGAAAAATTGAAAATACTGTAGGGAGCAAAGTAACATGTAGGGAAAAAAAACTGTGATTATAAAGCTGAGAATATTGTGTAGTTGTCTTTTAATTTCCAATCTTTTTATTAAGAATACTGAAAATAATCTCTACTTGTGTAATGTATGAAAATATGATGTGAGATGTACATTTGTTTTGGTAAAATTCACATGTAAAACATGTGTTTACCTCTATTTGGTCCACACATCAATCACTATAAGATCATATGAATATTAAAAGAAATAAATCTTATTCCAACTCATTATTTCTTCTCACTCTGTAGAAAAGGTGTGCATCTTCTGGTAGAAAATGTGAATTAATGCATGTAAGATTTACATTTATAATATAATAAAAATAGATAATAATAAAGAACATTAATTACATTTATTTTAGACTGTGTTGCTCGACTTTGGAGTAAGATTTCTAAGTAGCTGAGTTTTGGTGGACGACTGTGAATTAATCAAACGTTTGTCCTTCCAGACCTCCAGAGTCCGTTGGCTCTAGAGGCCCTGAGCCAGCAGCAGCAGGCAGCCAGACTGGGCCAGTTAGGGGAGGCAGCAGGCCCTTTCCTCCAGGGCAGCGTCCCCTTTCCTCTACCACAACATCTTGCCCACCTTGCTCAACCCGGCATGGCCCGCTTTCCCCATCAACTGCTTCGTGCAGCTAACTGGGGCCTTAGTGCCAACATGGACGAGGAGGTTGCTCCTACGTCTACAGGACCATCTTTCACCAGGTTAGACTTAGTTTTTCTCTTTCAATAGCTTTGAAAATCAATGCAAAAGAAATGCGACACCATTATCATTGATCATTTATGTAATTTTGTCATACACTGCATGGCCAAAACGGTACTGAACCCCTACTGTGGAGCTTCTTACGTCCCAGTCCTTGGATAAACGTGCCACTGGCAACACATTTGTATCATGGCGCCCACAATGTTTGATGCTATTTGTGCATTTTTAATCTCCAGGTACCCTGGCCTCTTGAGAGAGATGCCTCCACAGGAGCAACCTGAACCAAGAGAAGCAAATGAAATGCAGCCCCCACCTCAGTCCCGCCTCCTCCAATACAGACAGTCCCAGTTCCGTGCCTCAGGTGATCCTTCATCCTCTTTAGTTGCCATTTCCAATCATTCTGGCCCTTTTCAAACTGGACTTTACCCTCATGAGACTGGTCGCAGTATCCTTAATGACAACCTTCTCAACAATCAAGCCCTGCAGCAGCAGCAGCAGCACCCTGTAAATCCATTGTACAATACTGGTAGCTACCAGCATCAGCCACCAGGACATTCTGGCAGCCCACCTCCCTCCCAGGTCAAATACCTTCTGCAAGAAGCCCAGTGGTCTCAAAGTGGAGCAACATCTGCATCACAACAGAACCACATTTTAGCAAACCCGGGACACGGCCTTCATTATGGCCTGCCCATTATGACTCACCCCAGTAGGCAGGAGCAGGTGCACCTGATGCAACTTCACCACCATCATCAGCAGCAGCAGCAGCAGCATCATCAACAGCAGCAGCAGCAACAACAACAACAACAAAGCCAAGGACCAGACCAGGAATCCTACCACCCTCTGTCCCCCAGAACATCAGCAGCAGCAGCCCTTCACAATGTAGATGAGGTAATAGTCCTCCTCCATGGTCTCCATTAATGCGGCTCATTTTCTCACATTTCAAAGTTGAGTAAAAAATAAGAGACTCTGCTTCCTTCTTTCTTCCTCATCTAGTATGAACCCAGAGGTCCAGGTCGGCCTCTCTATCAGCGCCGCATTTCCTCCAGCTACCCAGAGGACTCGTCTCCAGCGAACACCCACAATGCCCTGTCCCAGCAGTCCCAGCCTTGTCCATCGGAACCCCAGGACCACCCACAGTTGCATCATCCTCAGCCACCCTACAACTACCTGTCACATGACCACCTCTGGCCCAGTAACGGTGGGGGTCCCGGTCCGTTTCAGAACATTCCATGTAACGGAGCCGGCACACACCCCCAGCATCGGGACCTTCTGGGTACGTATTGTCAGTTTGGTCATTTATTTTTTACATTTCCTGTCCGTGTCTAATCCAGCTCTCATTTTAAACGGCAGCTTCCAAGGTCCTCCGTCAGACAGACGAGCAGGTAAAAGCCGAGCCCACAGCCGCCCCGCAGACTTATCCTCACACTATCAACTCCCTTCAGCACCAGTTTCCTCCGCTCATGTCAAACAAAAAGCAGCAGCAGCAGCCGCCGCCACCACCGCCCCCACAGGCTCCCACAGAACCCACCCAGGGGGCTCAGAGTTTAAGCAAACAACCCACCATGTCCTATGCGAGCGCCCTCCGCGCTCCACCCAAGCCCCGAGCAGTTCGGCCCGAACAGGTGAAAAAAAACAGCGACCCTCTCTCCCTCCTGCAGGAGCTGAGTATAGGAAGCTCAAACGGTAGCAATGGGTACTATTCCTACTTTAAATGAGTTTCACTTCTTCCTCATATTATGTAATGAAACAAGAAAAATGAAATAAAAAAAGAAAAATGCTGATTTTAAAAGACATAAAAAGGAAAAAATGATCTAAAATAGACAAAAAAAAGTACAAAGTGCATTTAAAATGGGTTTTATCAGTAGGTTTGTTTTCTGAGTTTTGTTTAATTTTAACTTTTTATTGTAAACTGTCTTTTTTTCCTCCTGTTTCACATATCTGTGAAGAAAGTAAGTATATATAATGAATGCATTACTGGTATATATACATACTCATTATGTATATATGAATATATACTTATATTATCTACACTTGTATATGTACGTAATGCTAAAAAAACTAGAAAATAAAAAAAAACCCTCGGTTGACCACTTAGCTGTCTTTTTTTTTCCTTTACTGTAGTTATGTTGATACTAAGAAAATTATGTTGACCTTTTTATTTTTTATTTCCCAGATTTGAGTGACGTCTTTTTTTCATACTACTGTTGTTGTGGTAATAGATGAAAGCTAAGTGGTCAGCTGACAGAAATGTCATGGAACCGTGTATAGAAGTAGATGAATTTTCCTCTAATCTGTACAGATAAAGAAAATAAAAAGACTGAATTGTATGCCTAAGACATCATGCTAGTATTTGCATTATTAGTTTTTGTTTGTTTGTTTTTCAGCTATTCTTCTTCTCTTTGTGGTCATCCTGATCTGGAAATCATCTTCAGTGATTTTAGTGGTAAATGTGATTATTTATAGAAAAATAACTATACCAATATTGATCACATAATTAAATTTTTACTCCTACTCAACAAGGAAAAATAAACCATAAAATAAACAACAACAACCACGCCTTGTTCCTGTCGCATCTTTAGATAAAAAAAATCTGGATTCTGGGTGGATGGGCTGATTTTCCTTTATGTTAGATGTCTTCTCAGCATGTTTCCCAGTAACATTGTCCCAGTAGCTACTGGGATTTGTTTTAAATGGACATATAATTAGTGTGAATTTTGTTTTCAGCCTTTTTGCGGCTTTGTGTGGGAAGCTTGCTGTACGCTGAAGGTTAGTGGAAGTGAAGAGAGTGGTGGAGTCCGTTGTGTGTCATGCAGCACTGCCAGTCGGATGTTTTTGAACAAACTAAAACATTATTTTGGTCTGATGTAACTGAGGAGCATGCAACCTGAATGGTGTAAAGATACGTTTACTCAGCTATTATCTGTTCATTATGTCAGACCTGTTTGCTTTACACCTGGTTAAATGCAAAGGACTTCATCCCGTTTAGGCGGAAATGATGCTACAGATAATAAAACATGCAGGAAATTAAAATCTAATGTTAAATATAACGGGTAAAATAAGAAGCGGACCAGAATGTGGTAGACACACAGGAAGTGCATGGTAATTCCACGCGTGTTTAATGGAGCCGTGATGCAGATGAGATGTGAAGAATTAACTGATCTGACAGAAAAGCGTCACAGTTTTTAACTTAATATCTCGCTTTCTCAGTGCATTTCTTTCTCTTAACCTGGATTTGTGTTTTTCATACAGCGAAACATCTAACAAGTCTTTCTTTCTCTCAATGTCATATTTGCAAATTTTTCTGTCAATAAGACATGATGGCGTTTAAGAAACTGTAAATAGAAATAAAAAGATGAATTTTTCAGGCTAAATTTAACAAAAGTCTGTTCAAAAACCTCTGACTGGTGTGTGTGTGTGTGTGTGGCTTTGCATAAAAGAATGAATGTGGATTTATTCAGTTCTCCACTTTGATAAGTTGATGGTTTGTTTTGGTGAAAAAGCTCCGACCCTGATTTGCTTTTGCTTCAGTCACATAAATCTTTGGTCTACAACAGCCTAATGTGGCAAAAGATGAAACTCCTGATTAGATTTTAGTTACTAACAGGAAGTTAGACGCACCGCAGTTCTACACTCATCCTGTAGCCACTAAGTATCACTGCCCCTCCTGCAGAAAGCTGGTTAAACAAAACGACCATCTTCCTTTGGTTACGCGGCTCCGCTGAGATGTTCAGCAGTTTGTTAAAGGTGTGCTCTTATTTTGAAGTTTTGTCATTTTGAAGGTCCAGATCTTCTGACCCAACAGCGTAAACATACTTGTAAATATGCATTTTCTATGTATTTACAAACAAAAACTTTGGGAGCGCCTCAATTTTGTAGAAGCTGTTCCATGGAGAGGTACGCCCTTTTTAAGTATGCAAATTCACAAAAAGAGAAAAACAACCTGATTGGTAGTTGCATCATCTTTTCCCCGTGGTGTTGTATGCAGATGGTGTCTGGGTAATTCAGCCTCATGTTTCACTGTACATGTTTTTAATTCCACGTTGCTGGATTCATGTTTTCTCTCCACAGCTGTACAACAATCAACATGAATTTCTCTTTTATTGTCATGTTTTATTTTCTCCGTTCATGCATGTTGAGATGACCTGACTGGTTTTTATCCTTGTTTTTATTCATTTTTATTGAGTTGTAGATTGAAAACAAAAAGACAAAAACAAAAAAAAAGCATTTGTTGAACCTTCAAAGTCTAATTTCTGGTATATAATTTGATGTGTTTAAGTGGTTCCATTATGAACAAAAGCTTTGCTGATGTGTTGATCAGAAGATGTGATGTCACCTTTTTTTCTGCGCTTACTCGGCAGGGCGAGAGCTGAGGTTGCTCCCTGGTGATGCTGAGGCAAACGGGATGCGGTCATTGGCTAATCTCTGAAGTCGTGCAATACTAATATTTCACCGCTTCTTTAGTTAACCTTATATTTATTCTTGAAGAGATTGAGCCAAAGACTTTTTAAGGGATTTTATTTTTGATCCTTTTTTTAAAAAAAGTTTGAATTTGTCATTAAATAACAAAAGCCATCTTTACTCCTTCACTTTAGTTGGATTGTAGATCTTTTAATCTCCCAACATTTCATTATATTTAATATGAAATTCTTTATTTTTGCCTTGTTACAGTAAAGTTAAACGGCCTTGGGTCTGGGGGACGTGTAGGGAGCAACCTTTTGCCCAGCCAGCAGAGAGCACTGTGTTCAGCATCTCCTCTGTTCTTTCCTCCTGCAGTGAATCAATGACACACCTGTTGTCTCCGCTTCCCAGTCCCATTGGTTCCTCCCTCGTGGGTACAAAGAAATGAATACTGGTTTTTGCTCTTCTACATTTTGGTTGGTGGTGGTCATAATAAAGGATTTAGTCTGTGTTTTAAAGGTTTATTTTCTTTTTTATTTTATTTGTTTCTCTATTAAAGTGTTTTTATGGAAACTTCTTGAGTTCAGCTGTTTGTTTTTAATCTTCTGCAGCATATCGGATGTCGCCTATAAAAAACAAAGTGATCCGAGTCGAGCTTTCAATGCATAACATTTTATTTTCTTTATAAAGTTGCATTATATATCAAACACAGGAGCTACTACACTCACAATTCATATAACAGCGTGCCACAGTCGGTTAATAATAAAAAAATGATTATTTGTATTTAAATCTGTTAACTGGACTTTGAGACTTTGATTAATCAGTAAAAATCTGGGTGAATTATAAAATATTTCTATCCAAGCTTATTTAGAAGGAACTTCATGCACACATCACAGCTCAGGCCACCCCTTTAATTCTTATATAAAGATGGTTAAACATGGAAATAAGTTAAGAAATTTTTTCCACAAGTCATTCTGAACCCTTTAAGATTATTATTTACTCCCTAAGGACGAGCGCTGCTCGGGACTTTTCCAAATCTTTAGATATTTTTATGGCATCAGCCTGTTGGTGCAAAAATATTCAGATTAATGACTTTCAAACTGAACTTTGTGGGTATTTCTAAAGGAAAAGCAGCAAAATGTCTTTGTGAGATGTGGATAGCAGGAACGTGATGGAAAAATCTCCTTCAGAAGGTCTGGAGAGCTTTTGTTTCAGCTCATTTTAAGAGATTATAAGGATGTCTTAGAAGCCAAACACAATACAGAAGATAGGTAGCTGAAGACTTGTGCTCATTACAGAACATTGCCTTATTTAAATAATAAATAATTTCTTTATAATTTGCAGCTATGAGAGAAAAAAACATAAATGTTTGAAAGTAATTTAGTGAAAAAAGTTTGTTTTAGCTGCAGTCCTGACAGAACAGCGGCGTACGCTGACACTAAACTCACACTTCAAATAAAATACAGTAACATTTGATAAATGTGCTTTTATTTTCCACTCTTTAAAACTTTTGGATGTATTTCAGAGATTTTACATCTGAATGATGAGATGCTGAAGCATAAAGTTCTTTTTATGTAAGACTAAATTTCCCAGGCATCATAAAAGTTTGTGTTTCCCAAATAAATACACAAAACTTCCTCTTCCATATATACCCAGATTATATTGTATCATATGTTCTGTAAATAAAGTCATATAAACACGTGTGCCACCTCCGCTTTGCCTGGCAGAAACAGATTATCAGTTTTATTCAATCTGATCTATTTATAACAAACATTGTGGATTTAATTAATTTATTAGAATTAATACATGACTAATACTTTATTGTCAAATCAAGAACAATATTTCTTTTTTATTTAATTGTATTTATTCTCTGGAGGCAAACGAGGAGAAGTGAAGGATCTTATGAGTGCACCTGCTAGAACTGAACCTTGTCCAACAGGACTGCTGCTGCAGGCTGTGTGGCTGTTTAGCATTCCACCAGAGCAGCCGCTTCGCTCGCCATCTTTCCGCTGGTTATAATGCAACATCCTGAAGAAAGTTTAGACATGCACAGATTTAGTTATATAAAGATAAACTGAAATGATTCAAACAGCTCCTTAACTGATGCTACAATACAGAAGAATATTGTTTATATACAAGATATCAAATGTAATGTAGTATATAAAAAATCAAGTTTCTCTTGATGTAAAGCTGTAGTTTTTTATTCTACAACTTCTACTGTCTGTTAAAGCCATGATGTACATCATAATGACACCTGGGAGCTTAAATAAGCCCGTAGACACAATGAAGATGACATGCTATGAGTGGATGAGCTGGATGTAAAATAAGTGTTAAGTGTTTGCAAACACCAACTTGTGCTTTTCACTGCAGAGCAGATGGATTTTAAGCAAAAAGTCCAATCAGTGAATGAAAATGGTATCTGTGTGACAAACAGGATAAGGCAATAAACTCTGTTTCTGTTTGGGACATGACCGAGATCCACAAACACCAGGTTCCCTTTCTCATGACAAACTCCAATCTAATCTAAACAAAAGATCTGTGATCACTCGACTTGCTCCTGCTCTGCATCCATGCACGTCTCCCACGGATTCCGAGGCATCTGGGGCATGGAGAGGAGGAGGAGTGCGATGCCCGAGAGGAAGAGGAGGACGAAAGCGGAACACGCGCAAGCAAAGGACCAGGCGTAGTAGTACTCCATCCAAATGGTTTCCTCGCTCTCAATCATCCGTTTGACTGACTGACGCATCACCTCCACCGAAATGAAACAGCACAAACCTGAGAGGAAAACAGAGGCGTACATGTGATAACAGCTGGGATGCACTGCAGGTTGCCATGGTGACCTAACTCCATGCCTTAAATAAATAAAGGCAAACAGTAAAAACCGCAGGGGAGGAGACATTTAGTTCTCTCACCTGCAAATGCGAAAAACATGCCAGCTGGTTTAAGGAGGTAGTCTCTTCCTTTGCCTTTCCCAGTACAAGATCCCATCAAACACAGAGAGCCGAGGATCATGAAGGCCAGACTGAAGATGGAGATGGCTGCAGCAGAGATGTTGTACTCTGGAGAAAAAAAGTAAAGTGAACCCCAAAGTAATAATAATAAACATCTGTAAGTCGTGTATTATTGAAGTGCATTTAATAAGAAAGCAGCTGCTTCACTTTTCATGAGATTTGCTAATTACAAGACAAAATATAGACTAAAAACGTTGACATGTGCGTATATGAGTAAAAAGTGCTTTGCTCTTTGTGTTTACAGTGTTGGTTTAACTGGAACAGCAGATAGCTTGTTTTCTGAGCAGAGAGGTGGAGAGCATGGAGGCTTTTGATCTCCTGCCTGTGAACCGTACCCATGGGAGAGGCTCTCCTGTGGGGGTCAGAGCCTTCATCTTGTGCTGGCAGGAGAGGAAATGCTCCCTGAGCGCTGTGTTGTCGGATATATCGCAAGCCTGTGAAGCTAACTCGAGTTGCAACACCATAAAGGTTTGAGAACTTTATTAACACAAAGTGTACTTTACAAAACAGCTGAAAGGAGAAAAACCTGTGTACCCACAGCTGCTGTGGGGTAGAATGACTTAGCATAACCACCATCAAACCACCACAAAGCATTCATACACGCCGACAGCGGAGGCAGGAAAGATGAAACTGACATTGGTCCATCCATCCCAGTTGGAGAGGAATCCTTAAGGTCATCGGACAGCCTGCTACACCACCTGATTCATGATTTGTGTGATCAGTTCCCATGTTCTCTAGCTCAGGACTTCATCCTTGTAGAGAATTATTTGTTGACTGAATGAACCTCAGCACAATGGGCTGTGTTAACATAAGTCTACTATAGGAAAATTCCTGTATAGGAAAGCTGAATTGTTGTTCAGCCATTACAGGAAACTCCAGACTCTCCTAAGGACTCGTGTGAGTAAAAACATTTAGCATGTTTGTGTACAGAAGCCTGCGAATGCCTGTTCAGGTGGGCGAATGGGGAGAAGGGCACTCACACTGGCCTGCATTAACAGATTTTAAGTTTGTGTAGGTGTGTGTGACATCACACGATAGCCTGTTCATATTCACACCTCAATAATTGGGTGTGACAGTGCTCCACATGAGTTTGACCCCCAACACGCAGGCTCAGTGAGGCGGTCACTGAAGTGAAGGAGGAGTGGAAGGTGGAGAGAAATAACGGCAGGAATAAACCAGTGAAAAGGCCACCGTACAAACTGGTCTTTTTTATATGAGGAAATGTGTGAAACACTGTCAGGTTTGTGTGAGTACACACACTGATTCCTGTAAGTTAGTCAGTGAAATATGATCTGTGTATACCAGCTGATAAACATTTATTATATGATTTCTTCTAATGTCCTTTGACAGATTCTGACAGCAGCATCGTATTTACTGTGAAAGGAGTCATAAGTAAAACGTTGTACCTGCACACCAGCAGCAGGGACGGTCAGCGGCACTGAGAGGCAACATGTCAGGCTGTACTCACCAAACAGGCAGGATTGGATCAGATAATAGAAGAAATGAAGAAAACCTACCTTTTTGTGTTTTATATTCAAATATCTCAGCGTCCTGTCCTGGAGTGAAATGCCCAAAGTAAGTGCAGTTTTCATCTGCAAGAAGAAGCAAAAGAGACTTTAGTTCAAAGTGATTCACCGTTTCAGAGACGGAAGCTGAGTCTTTATGGCAAATGGTCTAAACATCTAAATAATAGGAATCAGTGAGTAGTAGTAGTTAGTAATAGTCCTGCATAAATAAAAAAGAGCAAACATTTTAAATACTAAAACGACTGGTATGTGGCACGATGGCGGAGTGAGGCCTCCTTACAGACCTCGAACATCCTGCAGAGAAACTCAGGGCTGCAGAGACTGTTGATGCTTTTATGAAGAGTCTCAAAAGACCCACCTTTTAACTGAATCTTAAATTATTTTACCACATTTTATCAACTTAAGATTAGTTTATTTCTGTTTAACTATTTATTTTATACCACCTCTCGCCCGTTGTGAGCTGGGATTGGCTCCAGCCCCCCCGCGACCCCATTCAGGGAAAAGCGGTAGAAAATGGATGGATGGATTTATTTTATATATTTTTAAGCATTTTTATGAAGTTCTGTACAAATATTTGATCATTTTTGCTCATGTTTGTTTTTATTATGTAATGTAGTTTATTCTCCAGTGTTCTCCTCATGGGGATCCTACACACTGGGGGCGCAGCCTTCATGTCTGGGGTTGGTGGTGTGGTGATTGCCCCCGCGTGGGCGGCACGGGGTCGGGATGGACCCCAGCATGCCTTGACCTGGGTGCTGTGTGATCGCCATGGCGACACACCCCACACAACATTGCTATGTTGTCTTTTTGTGTGTTTTTAGTTTACTGAGTTCATCATGTAAAGCACTTTGTGTTGCCTGTGGCAGAAAAGGGCTTTATAAATAAATAAAGTTTGAAGTTTGGAAGAGGAAAAATAAACTACAATCAAAGCTGATTTTCCATTTGTTTTATTTTTGTAACTTCTGAGTGAATCCTTTCTATCCAAAGCTTTGGAAGGGACTCGAGGTCAAAGGGCAAGCTCTTGCATATTTTATGATTTGTTGCAGCTACAGATTAAAAAGTTTGGACTGTTTGAAGGATAAAGAGGTAGATTGCAGGTGGAGGTTAGTTTAAAACAATTAATATGAAAACAATTACTTTATTAATCCCAGATTAATACAACTTTGCAGAAAATAATCTGCACATCATTAGATCCCACACAGTCCTTTGTGTATTTCTCTTTCCTGCTAAATGTTTTCATCACATGTGTGTACAACGTACGCAGTTTGTGAAATTTGTCAGCATTTCATGAAAATGGCTCAACAGAAAATGTTGGTATGAATTCCTCAACCATTCATTGTCTTCATACGGACACTGAAGAACTACTAAAGAATAACTTCCACAGACGTAAAGAAACTAAAAATCCCTCACAGCACTTACCAAAGGTCGTTTTATTCCTTTCACATTTCTGTTCTCAGTGTTTTAAAATGTTTGAATCTGTAAGAAAGGCTTATGAGAAGCTGCTTTCATAGCCATGTTCTCGCTCTCAGCTCAGACCTGTGACCTCTTCCCACTCCTGAAGGCTTCTCCCACACACCTTCGCACCATCCTGTGAACTCCACCGGCTGCTGATCACCTTGCAAACACAGCGCTTCTCTTGCAATCTTCACACCCTCTAAGACCCATCCTGCATTTATCCTCTAAAAGCATCTTTAAGCCGACAGCTTCTGAAAAATATGAACACTTTATTGATTACAGAACAGTTTGACTCTCAAAGCAAACATGTTACAACAACTCTCACTTCGATTTTTCTTTTGTGTTAAAGCTTCTTATTTGTTCACTCTGTGCTTCTTTTTTCACTGGTGGAAACAGTCTGTGATGCTGTGCCAAGACTATGAAAGATTACATTGATTTTAGAGGCAAGCTGGGCTAATTGTCAAATCTCACTTAAAGGAGATATATCATACTTTTAAATCTTTTTAACATGTAAATCATTCATTTATTGTCTGTATAAAGCAGAACCGCAATGCTTTGGTCTGAATTCCTGCTTATTCTCGCTCCACACACACCTTATAACCCTGTTCTGAGGTGTGTCTTCAGAGTGACTCGTTTTGGTGCCGTCTCTTTAAATGTGAACGAGGCCTGTCATGCCCCGCCCCCCTCCAGGTAACCCTGTTCCACCATGTTTGTAGCTTGATGGTAAGTTTACTATAAATGTCAACAACAGTAAATATACTCAATTCATGAATTTGATTACCTGGAAGTCCACAACTTTATTTGGCAGACCCACAGCAATTACTGTGATGTAATAGATAAAAAACGTAATGGAAAATAGAGAAAATTAAACAAACTGAAAAACATGACCACAAAGAATATAAACGTATATGCGCAGCATCAGGAGGGAATAAATTTACATTTTCTGCTTTCCTAAACACTCGAAAGTGCACAATAACATGTATTTAAGGGCTAAAAAATTAATTTTGCATTATATAACCCCATTAAGGGCTGCACGGTGGAGCAGTTGGTTAGCTCTGTGGCCTCACAGCAAGAAGGTTGCCGGTTCGAGCCTGAGACGGGGCA
>JBAMHV010000004.1:17117561-17129930 GCA_037177535.1 Pseudomugil gertrudae | reverse complement strand
ATAACATTTGCAGAATGTTTTGGCTACAGAGAGATGTGAATAATGAGCAGGGTTACCTCGGTCAGCAGGAAGGAGATGGCAGCAAAGGCAAAGGACCAGCCGTACTTGTAGCTGAAATAAGCTTCACTGGTTTTGGTCCTGTTCAGCATTTCATCATTAATGTTGGAGATGTACAGCACCAGACCAACAACCAGGGACAGACCTGTGGCAGGCCAAGAGAATTAAAGCGTAAAAAGATATGAACCATACCATTTCACACCCTAACCCTGAGCTTCTGTCTCTTTTACTGTATAAGGAAATTCTATCTTTGGGATCTGCTCACACTAGGAGCCAGCTCCACCACAGCACAGAGACTGGTGCAACTGGAAACCGCCCAGCCTGGGATTTAAAGCACAGCTAAAGGGCTGCACTGCAGGACCCCAACAGCCAACCGGGTTGTTCAGCCTGCAGACGGACCCGGCATAGCTCCCAGAGTAAAAGATCACAAAGAGGAAAATACTGAAGTTAAAGATTTCAGACAAGAAGACCAAAGAAAAGCAACAAGTATATAAAGTACTGGTAGTTCAGAAAAACAATGTGCCTGGGTAACATGATACAATAATAAAACCAGAAAGACATACATTTTATTTAAAATAAATAGAAAATATATGAATAAAAATAAGTTAAATAGAAACTGATAAAATGGTTATAAAACAAGTCAAATAAAATAAAAATGCAGCTATTTGTTAAAAAGCAGGTGTCTGCAGCTTTGAGGATCTCTGGCAGGCTGTTCCACAGTTCAGGACGGTGGTGGTGGGACGAGACCACTGGTTCTGACTCTGGTCCAGCTGAAAAGCCGGTACCAGAGAACCTCAAAGCCAGTGAGGGTTTATTTCCTAAAAGCAGGTCAAATGATTAGAAAGGCCCAAGTCCCTTAAGACATAAAATAATCCCGTCTGAAACGCACAGGGAGCCAGTGTGATGATTTTAAAACAAGCTTCTGGTTCTTATATGAACACGTGGTGCTGAGTTATTAAGTAATTGTAGGAGAAAGATCAGAGGGCAGGGCATTAAAATCATTTACTACAAATAAAATCATTTAAAAAACCTATCTTTATTTCTAATGAGTGGAATAAAATCCAGATTTCTCACATACGTAGAAGGTTTAAAGTCTGCAGTTTGGATCAAATTATTTCTCAGGAGCAATAATTAAAACTTCAGTCATTTTCATGTTAAGCTGCAAAACGTTTTCTAAATACAGTTTAAAGCTTCTCATTCAGGAGACATTACTATGTTAAGCTGTGTCGTCAGCAAGAGGCAACATGAATAGATTAAAAAGTATTGGATCTAAAATTGAACCTTGTGAAACCCTACACTTGATTCCACGTCTTCCTGAGAAGCATGTCTCCATACTTACTCTGAGATAGAAATAAAACCCTACCAGTTTAAATCTGGTGCTCTATACCAGTAATACCAGGACAGAAAGCTTCTGGAAGTCCATGTTAAAGGTCTCTAACAATCTGGGTTGTCTGTATTATGTTGTCCTAAACCTTCCTCAGACGGGGCCTCATTGCTGTGGTTTAAAGGCAGCGTAATGCAGTGCTGAATGTGCATGTGAATGCATGTCATCATTAATTTTTAATATGATTTTATCTGCGTGACAGGAACGTGCACAACAGTAAGTTGACCTCAAAAGGAAATGTGTTTTGTGCCAGGATTCTGCAAAGCTGCCACTTTCCAGCTGCAGCCCTTAGCAAGGTCGACTTTCCCTCACTATGAAAACTATTAACATTAAATATACAGATTATTATTATATACAGACTAGATCATGTAATTTACCTTGTGGGGATAAATAAAGTTGCATGTGTCCATTTTTTTAAGACAAACTACCTGACAAGATGAAGAATATTCCAGACACAAAAGCCAGGATGGTGCGATGTGGTCGAATGTGGCCGATGTTACTCAGAACAAAGCCGATGAACATGAAGAAGAGGCTGACCAGAGGAAAGGGAGTAGCAGAGCGAATCATTTCTGAAAGGACAGGAGAAGCACAAGAATGAGGCAACAGAGGCGCTGGCCAGTTGAGACACATGTTGGAGGTTTTTTTTCTTCACAGCGTGTGTCCTGATGCAGATGGTGAATAAGCTTCATGTTGATGTCACTTATTCCTGTTTTCAGGAAATGATAAAGTAGATCTCCGGGGTAAAGAAACCCAGGAGTTTGTGTTACTTAGTACCAAATCCTCCCCGTTGTGTTTTTCATTACACAAAATGTTGGCCTCCCGGCTAAGTGTACCACACGTCTCAGATCAAAGCCTTAATGGAAAGGGTCGCTTAAGTTGGCTAACTTTAAATAGCAGAGTAAACTTGGCTATTAAAGAGTTCCTGTCGATTTTTGACCTACTTTAATTCTAGTTTGCATTAAAAAATAAAAATCATTGTGAATTCACACTGAGGTTACTTCTCCCAAACCCAGGCTGCACAAGCCGGCAGAAACCAGCGTAGATTCTCATTACAGAGATAAATAATTACACTATTTAAATTAAATCACACACATCAAGTAGAAAACACTTTTGATCTGCATTATTTTATATTTTAAACATTATTATGATTTAAGAAAGAAGAAAATGTGTCTGATTATTACTTTTATGCGACCTGTCAGTGCCTCTGTATTTTAATCCAAAGAACAGTTTTCCATGTTTTTCACTGACAAACTTCACTGAATTTTAAGTCTGACCCTTTTTCCTTCTACATTATCTCCGTCTGCCTTCCAGTTTCACCGCCCGACCCTGCTTTTCCTTCTTTCACGATCTTTTCTTTATTTGTATCATCAAGTGTGTTGCTCATTTTCAAACTTCCATCTATACCATCTGCCTGTTTTCTGCTGAGTATCTGGGACCAGTTTGGTGGTGGTGATGGTGGGGGTTGGGCAATTGATCCCCAGACACCTCCTCCTCTCTTCCAGAGACACTGAAACATTCACAGGTCACCTGAGAGGGCAATCTTACCAGTGTGTCCTGGGTGTGCCCTGAGGTCTCATTTAAGTGGAACATGTTTGAACCCCACAGAGGCGATCGTACTATGAGCCACTCGAGGATAACTAAACCTCTCTCTATCCCAAAGGGCGAGCCAGACATCCTGTACAGGAACCTCATTTCTACTTACACGTTCAGCTACAGTAGCTCATCACCATGTCAGAGTGGTTCAGCTTCTGTCCGCCCACACCGCTGAATAAGAACCTGGGTTTTATTAAACGCCTCTAAAGACAGCGACTCACTCCCAACCTGGACATTCCAAGCTTTTACTTCAGAGAACCATTTCCTGTTATCTGGACATACTAATTCTCATCTCAACTGCTTTTTACGTATAGTGCAAACCACCTAACAACCTGTTAGGGTCTCACTTCAATGCAATCAGAAAAGGAAAGATCAGTCAGATGTCTGCACCTAGAAATACACTTAAAGGTTAAAGAATCTGTTGCAAATGGCAGCTCTAATAACAACAAACAGTAATTACACTGATTTACAACTCTGCAGTCTTTACCAAAGTCTTCTCCAAGCCAACAAAGTAAAGCGAGTTTACGTGTTCAGCACATTTTACGTAACAGAAAAGCTTTACGTGTCATGCAAAGAGCATTAAAATCTAATAAATGGTAAAAAGCAAGATCACAATTAAAGCAAAAACACATGAAACTCTTTTGGGCAAACCTCATTTAACCACCAGCATCTCTCTGACAGTAAATATTATCAACTGTCTGCAAAACTCTTCTTTCCTGCACCTTTGCAAAGACTTCCAGGGAGAGCCTGAACAACATGTTGGAATTATAGATTTTATTAAACCAATCTATTACACCTTTCATGGCCAAAACTATTTTTGAACCACAGCTCGAGGACACGACATTAGAACTGAAGCAGGTTTCTCAGAATCTCTCAGTACTTGTCTGCAAGCTGTACTCGTGTGTATCCATGCATGAGCTTCCTGTAGGAGGTGTTTAAAAAATGAAAATGGCACCCTTAAATTTTTCATATACATCTTGCTCTTTTTTTTTGGGTGAACTGGCTTTGGGGAGGGCCAGAATTAGCACAAACCAAATGTGAAATGACAGCATGGCACAGGGTTGTGGACTGGAGTCCAAATGATCCCAGTCACATCCGTTATCACGTTGGACTTAGGAGTATCAAAATAAAACCAATCCATTACAGTTTAACCTCAGCAACGGCTGCAAAACCGCTGCACGCAGGCTTGTTTCACCTCTCAGTGCAGGTTTTTCTGAACTAAAATGTAAACTCTTCCATTACTCGTCCTTGACCTGTCCAGTGTGCCGCTCACCTGCTGGGATTGGCTCCGCCCCCTCTGAATTCTGAGTTGGATTAAGTGGTAAAGAAAATAAAAGAGCTTCTTTCTTACTTACTGTGCAGCAGTTTAAATATGTTAGATTGTTTTATGCTTTTGTTTATTTAAGTGTAACACATCCAACCCGTAAGGATGGAAAAAAGCCAATGATGAAACTTTGCAGCTCTTTTTCAAATACTTCATTACAGACACCAAAAGGTCCATATAAAACAGTTTATAAACATAAAGAAGGCTGGTTTAAATATTAAATGCATTGCTATGAATAAAAGAGGCTCGTGTGCAGGTGTCTCCACATGCAGGTTAAAGTGTCACATGCTTAGTAATTACTTACTGAGTACGCTGACAGTGGACTCAGAGGTCATCTGGACATTAGTGGGCATCACATATTCAATAGTAAAACACCGTCCTTTCTCCTCCCCTGGAACAAAAAATGACATTTATTAAATCACGTTTTGAGCAGCACAAGCTGAAAAGCTCAACCCGGCATGTAGATTAACATTAATAAGACCATTATTCTGCTGGATGGCGTGTAAAACACTTTTTAATGCAACACTATTTTTGGTATTTCTTTGCTCCAGATTTTAACACCGTCCGTTTAACACGTACACCACAAAGTCTGACACAGGAATGCAGAAACCGATGTCTCCCTCAGCAGTTCGTTAGACACATTTTGAGGCGCTGGATGAGGTGATACACGACCGAAGGAAGAAAAGCTGAGATTCTAAAAGCTCCTGGAAATATTATTTATCCTGGACTGTTAAATGTTATTTAATGCATACCATTAATTAGATTTAATGATGTTAAGAAATGTTAAATTATTTTGATCTGTCTGTTACTAGGAGCCGTCTGTACAACCCAATCTCACATCAGAATGTGTTATGAGCCTGAAGTTGATGCTAAAGGATGCATCTCTGTATATAATGTACTATTCTATATAAAAAGATGCACTAAAGCTCACATGTTAGAAAGACATGATGTAATTTTGAATGACTTTTGTCTTCCTTGTTTACCTCCATATGAATTCAGCAGTAATGAGGGGACACACCTGCATACACAGCTGTCACTTTGGTTTCCTGCAGTTTGAAGGGTTTTGTGTTGCAGCATGACTGTGATGATGTAACTGCATCACTTTGACGTAAAACATTGATTATGATTCGTCCAGCAGGAAACATTTAAGTTGATCTAAAATAATTTATACATGAATAAAACACAATATTTAACATCTAATAAAGTCACCTCCAATGCAGTTTTACATTATCACTGCCAGACCAATATGTGTGGAGCAATATGTGTTTTAGGGTCAAACTGTGTGCACCAGAATAATTAAATAGGCAATAAGGCCACTCGATTAACCCTTAAAGGCACACTGAACCACTGGTTAATGTGTGACCTGCTATATGGTAGACAAACATCTGTTACCTAATCACAGCTGGACTGGCTGGCTACTAGTGATTAACCCTGAAACCAGACGGGGCAGATCAACTGTTAAACATGACCTAATGGGACAGTTAGTGGAATAATGCAGGTGAATGCAGGTCAGGTTAACAAACAAGGCCAGCAGTATCTACATGGGTTTAACTAAAATCACACACTGGAGTTCAAGCAGTAAAACAGAACTGGAGGTATGGATTACAGCTTCCAGCTATCTAAACTTAAAAAAACACAGAAATATTATCAGTATCCTAAATAACAGCAAATATGACAGTTATGAGGGTGGAAATGGAATATATCTGCATTTTTAGACACCTCACCTGAGGGCTCAGTAGGCCTATGCAGAGACTACATTATGAGGGATAAAATAGCTAATGGCATAATGGATCTAAAGTTACCTTAACAGCAATTTATCACTTCGTGCAATGTCATTTGAAAAGAAAAAGAGAAGAAGAACTGCTGTGGAAGACCCATAATGAATTATTTCAGATGTATATACTATTTGTACTTATTGATCCTGTTCTCATAATTATTTCAGTATATTTCCCTGCATATATGTGCATAATAAAAACCTGAAACCCACTGAAAGTTGAAAGGTTGAAACCTAAAAAACACAAAGGATGCTGGAGCTCAGCGTGCCGCTGTAAACTGAACTTAACATAAACACAGACAAACCTTTATGCTTGAACATTTGGAAAAGTAGCCTACTCTGCCAACAGAGCGAGATCAGGCCAAGCAAGGATGCAATCATAATATATGATGCTTCTGCATTTAGAAGGAAGGACAGAAACATGATGTCATGATTTGTTTTTCTGATATTGTACACAGTTCATTTTAAGCTCTGCCAAAGACCAGGGGGTTTAAAAGATAATGTTTTTATTCACAACAGCATAAAGTCAGAGTCTAAACCTTTATCTCAGAAATCTCTGTTCACATTTTAAAGAGAAAAACAAGAATTTTGTAGCCTTTTCCCGACTGTTGAAAGATGTGCAGCGTAACCTTTAAAGGCTGATCAGTAACAAAGTCAGTAACAATACATCATGTGTTTCTATAAGATGTGTTTGTAATTAAAAACTAAAAAAGTAATTCTTGCAAATCAACAAAACATTAGAAAAGCACATTAATATCATAATCTATTGATTATACATACATGTGCATACATTGTGTAACATCAGACAGAAAGCGACACATTAGTAAAATAAAAGTTTGCTGACATCATATAAGGCATACCTGCTTTACTCTGGGGCAACGCTTGTCTGGAAGTTTTTTTCTCTAAGAAAAGATTAAAAACTAACAGTTAGTGTTTGTCTTTAATCAGTTTGATGCTGGAACGGGGGAGGAAGAGCAGTTCTGATGGTCTGGAAAGACTTTAACCATGCATTATGGAACCTCATTATGCCCGTCTAACTTTATTTTAGGGGAAGAGTGGAGAACAAAATGCAGGTCCAAAGAAGGGACTGCTTGAAAAGAGAAAGGTTAGGCATGGAGTAAGATATGAGGAGAGAAGGTTTGATTGACCAGTGGTCAACTGGAAAAAAGGCAACTGCAATTTTAAGGCTACAGCAGAAAACAGCAGTTTGTAGATCTACTATAAGGAAGTACTATAGTTATAGGTACAAACGCTGTGAAAGGAGAATACATTCATGCTCGAGTATTTCAAACTAATCTGTACTTGTCAGGTGGAAATAGAGAAGGGCAGAAATGTGGAAAGAAACAAGCTTTGAATACACAACAAACATTTAATTGAAATATTCATCAAAATATTCAACAATGAAACAAAAAAACTGTATATGAGCGTGCATGCTGCAGCATTGCTGGATGACTCCACTGTGGTAATCCCAGTAAACGTTTTGGGCCCGTTTACACAACAACGCAGAGACAGTAGCACGCTAATGTTCTGCTAAGCTGAGACATGATGTCTCTCTCAGTGTTGCATTTGTGCGTTTGAACTGCAAAGAGCAAAACAGTAAAGGCGTTTTGCTTGTGCATCTGAGGATTTTAAAGTTATTTTGGGCCCTTAAAGTGAAACTTTTTTTGTGTGTAATATTCAAAGCATCAGCAGTTTTTTATGCTAGATCAGTGGTTCACCCAGGCCAGGGTGAATGTGGTTACATGTGTAAGATATCAAATGGATCATCTCTTAATGTTAAGCTTGAAAACTGTCTGATTCCTTATTAATGAGGAGAATAAACTGGTAATGATGGGTTATTTAAACAGCTGTGGCAAAGCACCCATAAGCGTCTCGCTCAGAGATTAAGTCTAATTCAGGTGTTTATGAACCTTTCTGGACACCTGGTGATAAAAATGCTACATGTAAGGATGGACAACTATCAGAAACTTCATAAATAAGAGAAAGATCACAGATGTATCATTTTCATTAATGCTCTAATAAAAACCCACAATTAATTTGGTAAATGTTATTTATTTTTTCTAGAATAATCAGGTGACCTCAGTTATCTTGAAACCCAGTTTGGGAAAGCAGTGGTTGTGTCTTCAGGTGTGATGGGGATGTATTGCACACATTCAGTGTGTTGTTGCAAAGTTTACCCACCATGACAAGCCTGCCAGGTACCTAATTTCCAAACCTGTTTGCATTCTCAGTCTATTATGTATAACCTTTGTGAGGATCAAAGCGATGTTTATTCTAATAATTAGTATAGAAAGTACAAATAATTAAAGAAGTACATTTTTATGGGGAAAATACATAAATAAATGATCTCATTGAGGTATTTTCCTCATTCAGAGCAGCTAAATCAACGTGTTTATTCTTGTTTTTTTTTAAAAAAAACTACTTTCTGGGTAACATAATAGCTGTTTTGCAATGTTTAAATGACCTTTGCACAGAAATCTTTGCATCCAGACGCTACTTAAACAGAGATTTTAACATCTAAAATGTTTTAATATGATTAAACTTCACAATAAAAGAAAACTTACTCCGTCCAATGGACAGAATTTTAACATTTAAATGTTGCAATGAAGAGATAAACAAACCCACAGAGTTCCAGTTGTGATTTAATAAAACTCACCAGCCAGGAAGCAAACCCTCCAGAGCCCAGAGTGGAGGGACATACGCATCTCAGTGCTCTGGTTGAGGGGGAGGATGACCCCTTCCTCCAGGTAGAGCCAGTAGTCGGTGCTCACTGCTATCCCCAACAGGCCGAGGCCGCAAACAGCAAAAACGCTGCTCAGCAACGTCAGCGCCTTCCTGCCACATAGGCTCATACCACAGCTTCAACAGCAGGGAGGCACTGCCAGCAGAAAGGAGAGCTGGAGGAGGAAAGATAAGAAAACAACTAAAGCAACTCAATACAATGAGTCTGAGTTGGGTTATAAATAAATAGACTAAAGGCTTATTGCCAAATATACACTAAATATACAAGTTTCACTTAACCAAACTCTTAGAGCAGCAAAAAGAGTTTGCTTTGATTCCTTCTCTGCTCAAATAATCAGGTGCAGCTCTTAAAACCTTACACTACCAGAACAGAGGCAGGATATAACAGTGTGTATATATATATATATATATATATATATATATATATATATATATATGCACACAGATGCTCTCAATGTGTCGTAGAACATGGAGCCTTGATGGGTTGACACACGTGCTGAAAAGAAGCGGTTTTGCATAATGGGTTCCCGGTGTGCCGTTACACTGAGCTCGCACGGTGAAATGAGAAAGATGGAGGGATCCTGTGAAAAGATTTTCAACTTGCTATTTAGCATCTGGGTCTCCATGGATCAACTTTGTGTATCTTGCTGGATATAAAGCCCTTAGTAGTACAAATCAGTCGCATCTTCATACAACTGGCAGCTTGAAGTGCAGAGCTTGTATCTCCGCACACGGAGCTGTCAGTGGAGGAGATTAAATGTGGAGCTTATGGTGAGAAAAAAAGAAGATTTTACAACAAATCTCTCCTCAAAATTTGCTTACATAAAAAGTAAAACGAGGCTAAGGCACTGAACGTCATCGGAAATGTACTGTGCAGCTTTTTCCTCGTCCCATAGGAATACGAGTTACTGAATCAGTTCCTGGAATCACAGCAGGTGTCACACAGGTGGGTTAATCTAATAGCAACACAAAGGTCTGAGTAAAAGGTAGAACAATATTCATAAAAACGTCCAGGAAAGATCAAGCAGAGTTGGATTAGCACAGATGGGGTTAAACCCTGTTTTCCAGGTGATTTCATTTCCACAGGACACACTGGGCTGGTGTGGGCTCCTCCAGAACACGTCAGACAAATACAGATCCAGAACAGAACTGGGACATAAGGGAATGGTCAGAAACTGGCAGGGTCTGGTTCAGGGACTCAGTGAAGGAACAGATGAGCATGGAGCATGACAGTGTGGCAGAGAAAGAGCCAAACGGCTGCTGGATGATGTGAACAGGTGAAGCAGGAGCATGAGGAGGAGGATGGGCAGAGACGGAAAGCAGGAGGTGTGAAAGTGTGACAGCGTGTTTGGTTTCAGTGCAATCTCACTGAATATTGTCATTACTACTTCTATTATGTCATCTTCTTTAAACAACATCAGAGGAGAAGATGAAGGTGCTTTGTAATGCAAAACAACAGGACGCTCTCGATTTGATCAAAATAAAAGTAAAATTGTACGTTTTACACTCGACCTACATTCAAACTGTAAAGCACCACTCTGTGTGCTTTCTATGTGCATATCTGAATAAAGCACAAAGATCAGCTTTAATATGAACTGATTATTATCAAACAACTGCTATTCTTGGCTGTGTGCAATCAGTAGCCATTCATTTCATTTGTACATGTGAGGAGCTCTATTTCCAGACCGTTAATATCAAGATGAAACTAGATAGCTGTTTTCCTCTCAACACACCATTCAGTATGTCTGAAAGGCTGCTTTTAGCACTAAAATAGCACATGGTGATTGCACTGCATATGGACTTATTGGCATTGTTGAGCTCTGGGCATTATGCTAATGTGATTAGGTTTTTAGTAACAAGTAAGAGATTACAACTACCAGCAGAAAATAAGCTAAAACAAAGCAATCCTAGTGTTTTCTGACAAAAGAGGTCAGAGGTCAGCCATGATGTTATTATCATTTCAGCCTTGTCATCCTTCCTCTCCATCATCACGGATATCCCAGTTCTGAAAATGCACCTGGGTGACAGAGGATTAAGGTGATTGGATGCTTGTTGGAGGAACAATAAAAGAAAGGTCAGTGTATCCTGCAGCATCTTCTCTTGATGCGTCTCAAGCGGACCATGATAACCATGGTTATCCCAAAACTGTACAGAATAAAATGTAAACAGAATTTAATACAGATTAATACTTGTTAAAATTATTTAAATACAGCTGCATCAGGATAATTATATTTTGCCACATTAAACTGTTAGCTCTGTTAGTTTTATTTTGTTAAATGCGGTCTAACTTAATGTCTGAAATGTCTGAAGGCATCAGACGAGCTTCAGAAGACGATAAAGCAGCTGCTGGGCCGACTGCTCGCAGCACCCACGCCATGTTTTTCATGTCTGTTTGTATTAAATATTAAAGGTGAAATGTGTGTGAAGGGATAAATGCTTGGAGGCACTTTGGCAGAACTGTGTCCAGAAAGAAAAGTAAATATTAATCATTTACTTAACTCAATTAGAAAATGTATTAAGTTAATGCAACACATTACTTATATGGATTCATTAAAAATGAGTGTAATTTCTTTTCAAATGAGTAATGTGCACAGACTAATCAGCTTTAAAACAAAGTCATGGATTCAAATTTATTTACTAACCTGCCGGGCTTCATATTTATCCACCACATAACAACACAATATGAAGCTGCATCAGATCAAAGCGGTCTGGAGTCCAATGTTTTAATCATAACGTCTGAACGCGTGCACTTTCCTCCAGCCAGGACACCACACATGTGTGTGTGTTTACCCACAATGCACTTTGCTTTGTTTGTTTATTTGATCTGCTTGAAACGAGACATTCTGCAAACCTCAGTAACTGAAGGAATGTCAGAAAGAGAAGTGAGAGACGAGCGATGCACAATAATGTGTGAAACTGATCTTTGATAGGAACAAGTTGGTAAGTGATCCCAGCTGGGAAATACAAAAAAGGCTTTTATTTTGAAAAACGATGAAAGCCAGGGGACTAAACCTGGCTAAAGTGGACCCGTAGAGACGTTTTCCTTTCTAAATGCAGACTATGACACCACGGTAAATTTACAGTGGTGGACATTTTTTTTTTACATCCAGTCTATAACATGCAAAATTCAAACTCATTTTCCAAATAAGTTTTAGGAGGAGCAACAAACAGTGTTTACACCTTTTTCCATTAACATGACACAGCAGTGCTATTAAAGGCCCAGAGTCCGTGCTGGTGTAACATCAGGCAGATGTTGCCTGAGTAAAGGACACGTCATCACTGGAAGTAGAGCGATTCACTTCCTGTCTACTTTCTTAACTTTAATCTAAACAGACAAAAAGTTGCAAATTTTTATCAACTAATAACACAAAGTGTTTTGTAATCTCTTTAAAAACAAACAGCGTTTTTTACACAAGTTGTCTGGTGGCCGGGCCTTTGCCCATGGGGTCCGGTCGGGCTCAGCCCGAAGGAGCTACATGGGCCCCCCCTCCCGTG
>JBAMHV010000004.1:17093817-17115549 GCA_037177535.1 Pseudomugil gertrudae | reverse complement strand
ACACGCTGGACCGATTACATCTCGCGGCTGGCCTGGGAACGCCTCGGGATCCCCCCAGATGAGCTGGTGAATGTGGCAGGGGAGAGTGAAGTCTGGGCTTCCCTCCTTAGGCTGCTGCCCCCCGTGACCCAACACCTCGGATAAGCGGAAGAAAATGGATGGATGGATGGTTCTAATTTGGAAAGCTTTGCTTAAATAGAGAAGTTGTGTTATCAGTGTTTTAAATTTAGATTTAGTGAACATCTTTGTCTTTGATGGCAGAACATCCGTAATAATCATTCACACTTTATTGATGGAGTGACTTTCAACAGAGCATTCATATCACCTAAAACACTGAATTATCCAATATACCTGAGCTTAAACACCATATTTAAAACCAATTAGCTAAATATAAGTGGAAAATGACCAGAAAATGCCATTTGTAGAACAATGAAAAGCAGTTTTGCAGCTCTGTGTTTGAGCAGAGATAAGTATTGTATAAGTGTGAAGTCTCTAATGTGAGTTTGTGTATTTGTCCATCTCTGGTGAAGGTTTGTCAGTGTCAGGACACAAATCCATCTTGGCATGTTTGCTGACCCAGTTACTGTGGCTGTATGAGCGAGGCTGTTAGTGCAGCCCCTCTGTTGCCTCTGATGTGGACAGGCAACTCACACTGTGTGAGTTTGCTCCTATTGGCTGATGTTGCTAGGGTTGGCTGGAGAAGCCTGAGGACAGACGTGGTCTAATGCAAGAGAGAGAGGCGATATGTCATCAAGCCACAGACACAGCTGGGAAGCTGGAAACTACTGTTGTTGGGTAGCTGAGGTCTGCTTTAAGTGTTTAACCAGACATCCTAAAAGTCATGTAAGCACACCAAAATAACCAGACAGCTGTGGGAACATACACCACAGATTAGATTTTTTAAATAACACATGTTTATCAAAACAATAAAAACTGGATACAATGATGTAAAGCATATTAAAAAGAGGAAGTATCAAAGTACTATATTCGGGAGTAATCCTAAGCACCAGGAGCTTTTAAAGGAATCCGAGATGAGGCCGTTGTTATGAACACATTACTCAGGAGAACCAAACGGGTTTACAGAATATCAAAGATATTTAGCAAAATTCTGGATACTACGATGGATTTACTACGATCCACTGCAGGAGAAAGTGTTCTTCATCACAGCAACAAAACAAATGAAGATATATCACGTGTGTGGAAAGACAACATAGTAATGTATCAAAAGGCTCTGATCAAGATGCATGGATATAGAAATGCCTCAGAGGATTTAAAAAGTTTTATTATTATCATGTATTTTGCAATATACAGACGTGTCCGTGTAAATTTAATCCAACCCAAACCATTCACTTTTCATGCCAAAGCCAGATAAACATCTTGCAACTGAAACATTTCTTATAGAGTATATATAAAAATTAGAGATAAAAAAACACCTGAGTGAACTGTTTGTTTGCTGTAAACCGACAGAGCCTCCTTTCCCACATATCAGTCATTACCTTTGAGCAAAGCTTGCCTCAAGTAGGAAGCTAACAAGCTAAAATTATTTTTCTGCTGTCTAAATTTGGAGATGCCTCAGCCAACCCTTGCAGGCATGCCTACCCAAAATGACATAATACACACTGTAGTTCAAGCCTGCTGCAGGCCATGTGGATTACAAAGAGGAGAAAGGGAAGGGGGGCGAGTGCTGTGAGGGTGGGACATTAAGTGGAAATCCTTTTGGTCGTATCATCATCCATTCTGCACATAAAAATAAAATGATTTGGTTTACAAATGGAGTCAGTTTGTTTTTTTTTTTATGTTACCACACATTTGCATCTAAGCAGATGCGAGGTCTTCCCCATTCTCAGAACTCAAGGGCAGACTCCATCAAAACAGACGAGATCGTCTTAATTCAACGTGGCAGCTAGCCCATGTTTTACATGCTGTTGTAAAGGCGCTTCCTTACGGGGAAAGATTTACACTCATTGCTTCGGTATTCTCTCATAGGTGAGGTTTCTTACCAGCTTCCTCTATTATTATATCCACTAAATAGCAAAAGATAAACCCGTTATTTAATGTCAACTTTTTTATAGTAAACCTTTTTTTTAAAACCAGTTTGCAAAGCCAGAATGTAAACTACAAGGACAAGTAGCTACCCCTGCTCCATTAGACACATTTATAACAAAGATCTCAGTAACTAAAGCAAAAGCATAGCAGTCATTTCTAAAAGGATTCACTGACTGGTGCAGAAAAAACCAGTGACCCACAGCAATGGCACTCACATCCATTTCCCAGTTTATGTTGTGAGAACAAGTCTGCTATTTAAAAGAGCTTGACTTGCCCCTGTCGCCAGGCAACGTAACATAGAGAAGCCTCCAAATGAGTTAAGCCTGAATGGTCTGATGAGCGAGTCCCAAAACAAGGCTTCCTATTTGGTGGTGCATTCTACACGGTGGAGGGAGATAAAGAAAAACAGGACGAAGACATGGAGTCAAATATGATAGTTTTAAACAGGAAAGGACAATAATGACATAAAACATGAAGCCATGTGGGTTAAAATCTTACCGATGGGAATGTCAGAGCGGATTACTGTGGTTTGGCTCATTTATTCCTAAAGTTTTACTCAGATTCAGGCAGCTAAAGGCTGCAGGAACTTTAGGAATTTAACACACTGACCAGTAATGCAGCCGTACAGCAGAATAAAACAGAATAAATAAAATGTAGGCATCAGATATTAACTGTAATTAAAGATTTCTGTTTGTTAGTGTTTCTTTTAAGAGGGAGCGGGATGACTGGAAAAGCTGATGCTCGGCCAGTACGGTAAACTTATCCGATAGGAAACACACTGTGTGTGTGTGAATACACACTAAAATGAATAACGTTAATGAGATATTTGTACAGTTGCTCCAAGATGTGTGTCTTTTTGTTAGTAAAGATGCTCATCATTCCACATTTTTATTAAAGGTTCATTTTCTGACTCAAAGTGATCAATTTTACCTTCAAGTAAACACAAACAAAACCTTTGCTGGTGCTGCAGTAGTACACACACTATGCACCAGGGAAAATGTACTTCTATGTGTTAATAATCATCCAACATCTTGTTAATATGAGAGATAAGACTGCAGAGATAACAAGGCGTGGTGTGGGTGCAGAGGAGGACAGGATGCATGGCAGGGGCTATGATGCCCTTTAAGGCACAGCCTGCTGATCTAGGAATCCTTGAAATCTGCCTCATTACAGCCATCTTGCAAGCCTTCGCAACACTTTCATGCCAGAGATGACAAACAAAACCCGACTGCGAGCCAGGGGTCATGCGTTTGAATCCAGTCACAAACTAGCATGGAGAAAACTAAACAGCACGATTTTCATGACGGCACCAGTCACAATCAGTGTATTACAAAAACACCAGGGTCCATTTCCAGCCATCGAGGAGCCTCATTTATTTCAGATGTAGCGCTTTTAACATCCACACAAAGAGAAAAGATAGTAGCATATGTCTAAATAGAATAAGAAGATTAAACTGCATCTGCAAAAGCCAATAAATAAATAAATCTAATCTGTGTTAATATAAAGAGACAAGATCAATACACGATTCTCACACAGAAAAATGTCCCTGAAAGCAACAAGACCCGTGTGGAAATATGTGCTGAGACAGTCTGGCTCACTCTGAGGAAAAGAGGATTTCTGTGTGCAAACAGAAAAGTTTCCATTTTGTTCACATCAGATATTTCATATGAGAAAATAACAACTTTAATTTATATTAGTTCTGTCAGGACTCAGAGGCATGAAGGTGGAGTGAGGACCCAAATGCAGGCAGGAGATTAAAAAACTCTTTTAATCCACAAACACTGGAGAAATCCAAGATACACCAGTAGTGGAGGAAACAAGCTACTACTCACTGTAGCTGTACCTGAACTAATGCAGTGTGAAACAATGAACCCACAACTGAAAACCAACAGTAAAGAACCAGCTGAACACAATCAAAATTAAACAAACTAATAACCAAACATGAAGCTTAAACTGCAAACAGAAACCCCAAAAAACCACCACCCAAGAGTCCAAATCATGACAAGTTTAAGCAAATGCCATGGTACTGTGGTAGAAAGAGGAATAAGCAGTTTGGACTCTTCAAAGCAGAAACTGAAATAAATAAATGCACAAAATCCCGTTTCAAAGTGATGCCTTCTGTTGTCTACTCTGCATATTCCCATCATGAGACCAGATTAAAACATATTCTCCACAGTAACGCAGTGGCAGAGCTCGAGCTAATTATTTACAGTATTTCCTGAGTGGCGCAATGAGGCGGAAAATGGCGCAAATCCTGCCGCTGTCCGCGGTGCTGAAAACAACACATTCAGCTCCTGCTCAACGTTTGGATTAAACCAGAATAAAGAGAAAAACCAGCCACATTCCGCTGGAACCAGTTTGCTGCTGGTTTTATGTTACTGGAACTTTCCTTTTAATTCCAGCGTCTCATCTGATAAAACATCCTTACAGGTAGATTCTTACACTTTAATTTCAGTTTAAACGCAAAGTTTTGATATCAGGTAACAAATAATAAATCACCCATTCTTCATTTGGGAAATGACATCTCAGGAAAGGCTTCAGCTTTGATTATTATTATTATTATTATTATTATTATTATTATTATTATTATTATTATTATTGCTAAAAATGATTTTACAGAAACTTCACAACAACAAGGTGAAACAGTTGCGGTTCAGACGTCCCAGTTTTCTCAGTTTTTACCTTCATCCAGTAAAAAAGTTGAGCATCATTTACCTTCCCGGAGAAGACTCAAAGTGTCCGCGCGCTCGGTGCGTCGTGTCTCGGGCTTTGGCGCGCGCGAAGCCAGCGTGGCAAACGGGACCGGCGGCTGGAGGAGCTGGGCTACCACTTCGGTTACTATCCGAGCCAGCAGTGAGCGCGCGACACGAGGCACGTGACCGCTAACTTCAGGTGTGCGGAGGAGAGGCTGCGGTCACGTGACGCGTGATGGGTCCGGACAAATGAAACGCTGTGGAGCTCGCTGCAGATGTTTGTTTATCAAATTTAGATGAACCTAATTGTTTTTATGTAATAGTTACTATTTATAAATGTATTTATAAACTTTATAAATTATCCAAAGCTTTAGTAGTTTTAAATGCAATTAGCACAAACAACTATTGTGTTGTTTCTATCAAAGCTAAACAGTGAACAAATGAAAATGTTTGACAACAAAATACAGAAATAACTAATACGTTGTTTATTAAAAATAATATTACAGCTCGCGGTTGCTATGGCAACTAAGAAAATCTAGTTATGTCTGTGAAAGGAAAACATAAATACATGTTAAAAAAGGTTCATTTTCTGTTTAAATTCAGATTTCCATTAAATTATATGTAAATGTGTTGCATTTATTTTATTGTGACCTGCACAAGTGCCTTCACCAAACCAGAGCTTTCTTCAGCAGTAAAAGAAGGGAAAAGGAGGATAACTTACAGGTTTATAGGATAAATTCAGCTCAAACCATCTCTTTAAATGGGTATTCTTTGTGTGTGTGTGTGTGTGTGTGTGTGAGCATGCTCCACCAATCACAGGCAGAGTGAACAAAGACACAGTCATCAGCTTGGCTGTGATTTGGCTTCACAGAACAGCTCAGAGACCTCATTGGAATACAATCAAACCCAAATTTCTGTTCAGGTCTGAATCACGTCGTCGTTCAGAAGCATATTTTTTTACACGTTTCGCTCCAGTGAGCAAACACACACTCACCGCTGCTTCCATACAGTGGAAAATCCACATGAGCGTGCACGGCATCGTAGAGGAAAATCTGGGCATATTCTGATCAATATCGGGTTTAACATATAGTTTGTGAATATGTGAAAAGAAAAAAATTAAAATTTTTAAACATTTCAAAGTGTATTGGCACAGTGACGTCCAAAACAATGAACAGCACAGGAAAAGTAAACAACATGGGAAAAGTAAACAACATGGGAAAAGTAAAGTTTTAACCGTATGAAGTGTTTTAATGGAGGATATCACAAGACTTAACTAACAACATCCTGTCACATGACATGTACAACATATCATGATCCGTGCAATAATACTTTGTATGTGCAATATATTTCTCAGAGTGTGCACATCTGTTTTTATTCTGTAAATATTTTTATACCCTAGATCTTTCTTATTTATCTTCTGTACTGCTTTTCCTTGCACTGACACTGGGGATGGCTTAATCTCGTTATACTTGTGTATAATGACAATAAAAGGCATTCTATTCTATTCTAATACTTGGAGACTTTTTTCTAACAGAAGAAGAAGAATGGTTGCGTGATGTCTGTACTAAGAGTTTTTTATACGGATGAGAAAATCTTAATGAAGTAGTGATGTAGCAGGTTGTATAATGTGGAGAACACAGAGTGGTTTTAAGATTTCATCACATACACATTAATTTTTTATGTTCAATTAAGAAATTTGGTCATTTGCTCAATAAAGAGTCAAGAGCCTTCACCCCATTTGTTACAAGACAATTAATAGCATCAATAAAATCTCAAAACTCAGTGCTCAATATGTAGATCTATTTTTTATTTACACATGAAACATTTCCAAAGATGCTTCCACACATGTAGGACCTGGTAATGAAACAATGACTGGAATCCAATGATGCACAGCTAAGTCACATGCAGAATGAAGACAGGCTGGGTGCATGAAAAACAAGCTGCCAGTGCCTCTGATAGAGAAAGTGGGTTCATCCTATGGATAAAACTAACCCTAACCCAGCTGGAAGAAGAAAATGACATCCCTGTGATGTGAATTGAAGTGGAAAAACTGGAATCTTGAGGGCAGGATTTTTCTAAAGCACTTAAAAATCAAACACCAACATCTGCCCTCGTGCTCTAAGGCAGGACTTTACATTCACTCTGCCTCGTATCGTCTCTTTTTCCACAGACAGGTCCCAGATTTTAGCAACCATTGTTGCCATTTACAGGAACTCCCAAAATGAGTGACCATGACGACATTATTAAATGATTTTCTCTGGAAATAAGTAAATCAGTTCTGTTACAGACCCTGCCTTCATATTCATTCACAGAGATGTACACGTGTATCAGACGCCATAAATAATGCACATGCTTCACTTCAGGCCAGAACAGATTCGATATCAGAACTATGTGGTCCACTAAGCTCTTCCTAACGGTTTCTGGTTCTTTCCGTATGTCAGAGAATTTGTGTATTGAAAGAAATTTGCATCTCGAAACATTTGCAGTTACTAGTCAATTAAATCTCCTATAGATTAATCAATCTGGTTTTAGCTTATGCATAGAAAAATATCCATCCATCCATCCATCCATTTTCTACCGCTTGTTTCCCAGAGCGGGGTCGCGGGGGGGCTGGAGCCGATCCCAGCTGTCTACAGGCGAGAGGCGGGGTACACCCTGGACAGGTCGCCAGTCCATCCAGGGAAAAATATCTATATTTTATATTATTTTATATTTACTTATATTATATATATTACAAATATATATATATTTTTCTCATTTGAAAGTTACTGGCTGAACTTTCCTGTATAAAAATGTAAGTAAGTTTGGAGCAAATATTTATAAAACTGCTTCGTTTTAAGAGAGCGTGTTAAAATGTTTGCAGTTTTACATGTCTCTTAATTCAGTACAAGTTATAAATGATAGGTCAAGTTAAGATTTAAATAGCAAAAGCTAACTTTGTTAGCATAGCCGGTTTTTATAAGAATAAGAATATGAAACATGAAGAATTTCTAGGACAAAATTTCCCTCAATCAATTGAAAATTTAGCCTCCTATCTGATAAATGTTATGTGCAGTGCAATAATAATAACCACAAGAACAGAAATGATAAGCTCCAAAGCATCTAGCTCATAAAAGATGGAGCAAGTCAACAGAATGTATTATAATTTCATCAGAGAGGCTGGGACAGAAACAGTTAAACTGGTAGAAACAAACAGAATGACTTCAGATTGTTTTTGTGGCACCTTTTGGTTCCACTAGATGGAAAATACATTCAATAACATCATGCAATATTTAAAAAATACCATAAAAACCAAGGAGATTTCAGAGGCCTTGGTTATATTTGTATTTATTTATGTTTTTTTTTACTTTTTTCTTATTCTTTTTTTTTTTAAACTCAAGGATCTTTAAAAAAAATAGTAAAAAAAAAAAACTGTAAAACTTCATAAACCATCTCATTGGCTGGTTTCCAGCAATGAGCTGTAATTATGAGCCTCCATTTGAGGACGCATCAATAAGATAGATGAGCTATCGGGTGATCTGTGAAGGATTGAGGAGAATCCAAAATGATGTAGAAGCCAAGGACATTAGTGTGAAACTTTCTGCTGATCAATAAGTACTGATGGTGAGAAGCTAATTTACCTGTAAGTGCCGTTGGGATGTCCGAATAAGAGAATATCTTTTTCAAAGTATGTCACCTCTCTCAGAGCAGCGCTGTATGTGTTCACGCATGTTTCCTACAGTATCGTGCTAAAATACAACAATCAGATGTAACTGTGTAAAATTACAGGCCAACAGCAGCAACATGTGAAGAAAAAACAACTCTGAAGCAGATTCAACACAAACTGCTTCATAAGGACGTCACATCGCCTCTTAAATCTGTTCCAGTCATCTGAATCATTTAAGTACATGAAAAAAACTCACATTGCAAAAAGGTTGATGTGCAAATGATGCAAAATTCCAGAAACCTGGAAAAGTTGCATCATGTATCATCCTTTTACTTATCCACTTATTAATTAGCATATATCAGAGAAGCTGCACATTAATATACTTTAACAGAATAATATTCTTAAGTGATGCATTTGCTTTTAAACCCAGTCTGATATTAAACACCGTCAGTCAGTAGCGTTATTAGTTAGTGATGCACCTCAGGATGAGCCACTGCTAATGACTTCCCACCCACCATACTGTTTTCCCATCATCAACACCCTGCTTCCTTCAGGAGGAATGGAGCTCAAGCTGTAAACGTGGAACACACACGATCAATGAAAGCATCCTGACACATTCGGAGAGCTTTGCATATGCAAAAAGGCACGTCTAAGATCCTAAAATACATGAACCAGAAAGGCACATGTATAAATTCATCCAGACAGGTCTTAAAATAAAATCAGCAAGTAAGGATTTAAATAGAGCGAGCTTATTGATTTTAGATCAGATAAAAATGAAGCAGGCTTTCTTTTTACCCTTTTTTTATTTGCATTATCGTACATTAGGTACAAATGACACAATCAATTACAAGGTTTAGTATCTCAGACTCATTTTAAAGGTTTCAGGCTGACGGGGGAAATAAGCAAACATACAGCAAAATACAATGTTTTTTCTTTACATTCTCTGTGGATATCTAATATATTTAATCTATATAACACAGGGCTGCAGAGATTATCCACAAACAGAGAAGAGCTTGTGAACATGTTGCTGTGTCGGTGCAGTTATAAGGCATTCTTGCACATAACTGATCCTGCTGATCCTGTGCCCGGCACATGAAGGAGGAGAGGAGTTTAACTCTCACAACACAGCATATAACAAGGACTAACTTATATAACACATCCCTCTAAAGGAAAAGATTGTAGGAAGAACTGATCAAAAAGAAAACCCTCTCTTACAACCTTTTATCTACAATTCCCTACAAACAAACTGGCATCAAACAGCATGGAAAGTAAGTAAAAACAACATAAGTTTGGTTAAGTCCCATCCCGAATGGCGTAATAACAGGAGCAACGGAGAAAAGAGCCAAACTGATGCCATCTCTGTGAACTGCTCCAGGGAAATCACTGTTTTCAACATGTGGGATTTCACAGGTAAAGAGAGGAAACAAATGTCAATAAGGGGATGGATAACCCGGCCCAGGCACAGAGGAAGGAAGGATGGGTCAGTGCGATTAGGCACAGGGGTTGTTCAAGCCTTCATCGTTCATCCCGACATTTATTTAACACAATCATCTGTATCCTCAGCATCCAGCAACATCTCTTCATACTACATGTATTAACTAATTCACCATAGCATCCAGTCAGTGATAGGCACAGGAAGGTGAAGGTAAAGCAAGTGGACACAGAAATACAAATCCAGTTTTTTTTTTTTAAGTAAAGGTTGTTGTCTTCAGTAACATCAGTAAAACCTCATTTACATTCACATTAACTGTGAGATCAAACACAAAGCCTGGTGTCAAATAAATAAACAAGCATGAAAGTAGAACTGGGGTTTAGGTCTGAATCTGTGAAGCTGGGAAAGGCACGAAAGGGAGAAGAATCTATTTTTATGCCCACACTTTGTGCTATAACAGTATGAAAACACAGCAAGTCAACAGCTTTTCTGTTAAAGGGAAGGAGCTAGACTACGTTGCCACGGGGCAGAATCACATGCAGAGGTGCAACATTGTGGAGGAAAATCTTCAGCCTGTACACAGAATAGCTTAGTTCATTCCCGTTTTAATTTATGAAATGTGCACAGAAGCTCAAACTGGCTGGCACTGGTAAGGGTACTGACACGCTATGTACTAATGGCAGCATGCTGGGTTCAGTTGCCAACAAGGTGCAGCCACTAAACGTCCTGTGTGTGACTACAGCTAGTGCAAGGCTGCTTTCATCGGGTTGTTTTCCAGGTTTGGCACATGCAAACAGAGACAGGGTGGGGTAAGTGCAGATTATCACCGATTGCTTTTAATACAAGTTTGCTGATGTGATATATTTTTTGAAAAGTTCACATATTTATTTAATAAAAACTGGAAAAAATTAAGTTGATATTAGAAAATAAACAGAAGCCTAAAACTAAACAGTGAATTACAAAAACAAGGAAGAATTGTATTATATAAACACACAAAGCTGCATTCATATGAATGAATTCATCTATTATTTCCCTCTGTGATGAATAGTTTCCTTAATTTCATTCACACTGTAAAATAAAAGCCATCGTGAGACTGGCTCAAACTCAGCAGATCTGGGGTCGGTGTTCCAGTCCAGAGATTTGGACTCATCCTCCAGGAGATGCTGGAGGAACCAGGATCCATACTGAGCTTAAACAGAACACAACACTGATCTGGAACCAGCAACAGGAACCAGATTTCATGTCATTTAGTCCTGAGGATCAGCAATACGAATCGCTTTGGCAGAACTGCTGATGGGTTCAGACATAGTTTTCCAACTTTCGACTGTTACTGGCAGCTGAACTGGTTTCAGATGAGCATTGTTATAAAATGTGTCCCCTTTTTCTTCTAATAACAGCTTAAAAAAAGAAACATGAAGGTTTCTTTTATGACCATAAAAGGAAACTCTTCGCTTCAAAGCTTGACTGTTTGGATTTTCACCTTAAATCCTCGGAGTTTAGCAGATGCATGAATGATGCCTACCAGCATGCACACACACAGAGGGACAGTCAATGGCTAGAAACACATCTAATCAAGACTAAATTAGAATAAACAAACAAAAAAACACATATTGATACATCTGACAAAACAAATATAACACAACCCGTCGTTATTGGATGAAGTTAAAGACATCCCACCGAACTGGGTTAAGCTCTGGGGGGTTTTTATACAACATACAAATATTGGCTTATTTAATTAAACGTAATAAAAGCACATTCAAGTGTTGGTATAAAAATGTAACTTGCTATAATTTTCTTTTTTTAAATAACTCAAAATTATTTACAAAGAAGTTCGATTCCTTTTTTAGTCACATTAAAATATGAATCTGATTAAAGGGAAAATATGAGATCACAAAAACAAAAGAGGAGTAAAAAGATACCTTGTTCCAAATGAAATATAGAGAATTATGTTGACTCAAAGAAAGGATCAATTTGTTTTCAGGGCAAGAAAAGCGAGGTTTTATCTCCGTCATGCAACAAAGCATCGCATGGTCTAAATGATGTGAAGCTGTAAAGACATTTTGGTAGAGGTTTGGTAGAAATGTGTGCAGAACGGGCAGGAAACCGTGATTAACACTGAACCCGAAGCATGTGCAGATACTGCTTCATGAAACAGTGTGCACAGTGGCAACATGATGGTCTGCAGCGCACTCAGAGCAACGAATCCACCGTCTGAGTCGGTTTTTTCCAACTAAAACGCAGCTTTGATAAGTTAACTTGTGACAAACTGGAGCGAATGCTTTCACACCTCTGATGCATGCCATCACACAACTGCTCCTCCTGCACTTACAAACAGGAAGTTTAGACCTGCTAAAATAATCTCACACTAAAATGTCATTTTTATATCATAACATGGAAATAAATGAGAAGAAATGTGTAAACAAGATACAGGAAACATTGAATCACAAAGTGCTGTTTCAACACCTGCACCACCTGCTTTCTATATTTGGCTATAGCATCTACAATGCCTTATCTGTGTTTTGTGTTAGGATTAGTCACAAAGGTACAAGTTGCTACCCACCAATTCCATCTATGGAGAGTATTTTTATCCACTGAGATTTGTAAACACACCATTGTACACTGGTTTTATATGGCTAAGGTTAATAAAGCTACAAAGACAGAAAGGATGGGGTAGGGGGATGGGGGGGGGGTGCCTGTGTCTTTGTGGCTTGGATTATAAAGACACATTGCTCTGCATTGCAAGCCCATTATTACTAAAGTTCTGCAGGGACCAATCTTACGCATCCAATCCTTATTCTATATTAGCAAAAGTATGATACAGTTTAAATATGCATGCCCGAGAGTCGTGCATATGAATTACAGCAATACATATGAATCCACCGTGGAGCTTGAAGCTCCAGTCAGATGTTGACAGTTGGTTAGGCGGGTGCCTTTGAGCAGGAAGGTTCTTAGGAAGCTTTACCCTCTCTCTTATTCGTCGCTGACGAGTTCCGGGTGCATAAACTGCGGGTTGATGAAAGAGAACCCTGCAAACTCCGCCTGGTCAATGTTGGTGATAACCAGCTCATCGGGTGGTGTGAGCTGGGGTTGAGTGCGTGTGAAGAACTTATCGAAGTTCTCCGCTCCTTTGCCACACTGCAGAAAAGAGACACAGACAAGACAAAGGTGTTTAGAGATATGTAGGCATGTGAGGCACTAAGAGAAGCACAAACAAAGGAAAAATGAGGAGCACGAGCAGGAGTGAGCAAACTGCCATTCTGAGGGCATCGGCCATATGCGTTCAGAAGAAATTCTTCCAGCATTTTGGAAGTTTTTGACATATAAGCCCAAAGCAGAAGACAATCATTCTCATATTAATCATAAAACATCATTAGTTGCCATGAGAGGCGGTGGAGGGAGTTTTCCAAAAACAAAACGCATTGCACCCACGTCCTAACCATTTCCAATGCAGTAGGAAGCCATCAAATCAGATGATATGCTCTTAGTCACATGACCCTGAATCCCAATGCATCCCTCTGAATACTGACAACATCTGCAGCTGTGGAACAGCAATGCAGCTTCAAGTCAACATTCCCATTTGGGATGGGACTCTGTGGGATGAAATTGTGTCAGCACCTCCACCATGAGACACCGTTTCCACTGACCTCATTACATGCTAGTGTTCAGATCATCTATGGTTCTAATAAGAGATGTACGCTTAAAGTTTATCATCTTTATTATTTTTTTAGTCATTTTAAATATTTTTTAATCATTTGAATTTTTTTTTATCATTTTGATTATTTTTTTATCATGCAGCCCTGTTTAGAAAACCTTTAAAATAAGGATATTACGTTTGGTTAAATAACAAACAAGGTCTGCAACACTCAAGGCAGATGGCTTCCTTTGGTTTCTGAAATGTCTTAAATACGACTCTTTGGGGAAAAAACTGTCAATGAATAAAAATGTTCGGAGACATTCATTTAAAATGATGATTAAATATTATTTCCTGCTTCTTGTCTGTTTAGGGCTCTTTGTCTTTCTTACTTTCATCATTGAAGTCGCATGTTAACTGTGATTGTGACCAGAAAAACCCGAGCATGTCCGGGTTACAGGTGGTTATTTCTGACGGATCAAATCTAATATTTAATTTAATATTCACATTTAAAAATAGAGCAATAATACATGGAAGAAAAAGGTGCATGGAAAAGAAGGACACATATGAGTCTTAGTAAATAAAGTCCTGTTAAGTCCTGGGCCTACCTACATGCATACTTGTATTGAAACAACACACACACACACATCATATACTCTAACATCCACTTGAAATGAAAATACACATTCATGTTTTTATAGGAACAACTTCTGCAGCTTATTCTGCAAAACACAAAGTTTAATGCAAACCACTTTGTTGGAGAGGAGAAAACAATGAACGATTTTCTGGACAAAAGTAGAAAATCTACAAATTCACTGAAACAAGTTCTACTGACTTCTGCTTACACATAATCACACACACATCTTAAAAACACCCCAGCAGAGAAGAACCTTTCAGACAGTCATGAGATATTATTGTGATTACTGACATGATTATAATAAATCCATAAACTAGAAGTTTGTTGTATTTTCAGTTTATCAGCAAAGCATTTTTTACTAATGCAGTTTAAAGGAGACATATGATGCAAAATCCACTTTTTAGCCCTTAAATTCATGTTTTTGTGCACTTCTAAGTGTTTAAATGCAGAAAATATTAATGTATTCCCTCCTGATGCTGCACATATACCTTTATATTTTTGTGGTCATATAAACATTTAAAGCATCATATGTCTCCTTTAAATGGAAAAATATGAATATATTGTTGTCATAAAGTTGACTAACATTTGGCAAAAATCCTCACATGAAGGAAAACAGACAAAGGAAGAACTGCAGATCCCTGCCTGACTTATTTGTGACACTACATGGAAACCCACAACACACACCGCTTTATGAAAACTGATTTGAAACATTCACTGATCAGACAAAAGGAAAATAGTTGCTTCTCAATCAATCAATCATACTTTTTGCTTCTGGATGTATAAACATGATGGGATTTTATGGCGCCAGTCATTCCACATATTCTCTTCTTTGCTTTTCAGTCCATTTCAATCAGGTTGAGCAGCTGATGTTTGTGCAGCGTGAGCCCACAGCCAGCCGTGACCTGGCTTTGAAAGCCTCCTTCACCTCACCACTAACAGCCCTCATCAACTCTCGCCTACATTCCTTTCCTGGACACATCTTCTTCGCTGGTTTAAGTGTGTTTTAATTTGTTGTTTAGGGTGTCGTTGTGTACATCAAAGCCAAACAACCCGTGTCAGATGACTTTATAAAGATTAGCACAATCCAACACAAACACACAAAGGCACTGATCTGTCAAAGGTAAACAGGTTTGCATGCAAAGTTTGTTCCCACCGGGAGACGTCCTGTCTTAAAGGACAGAAAACAAATGTGACTGTCCACATTCGTGTTTGTGTAACGTGTGTGGGCTCTGAATGTGCCCTCTCCTCCTCACAGAACACAGCTTGTAGGTAATTGCTGCATCCTTCAACTGCTGTGTCTCTCTGTCCACTAGTCTTCCTCTGTCCATCGCTCAAGTAAAAAGGAACACAGTTAAATCTGACTTCAAACGACAATCTCCAGCATCAAAATGTCCCTTTCTATAACCCAAAGTGATTACTCTGTGTGACATCAGGCAGAGCCTCTGCTGGGTGAGCATGCTCTGCTGTGGATCGAAGCTTCTGAACTAACAGGAATCAGCCTGCAAATATTGGATTAACACACTTCTACTAATGAGATACTAATCTACTAACTTCATACTAAATGCTGCAAATAGAGTGTAAACTGTTATAGAGCTGCTCTAAAAAGATAAAAGGATTTTGAAGGCTTAATTCAACCAAATCAGACGAGGAAATGAGGTTTGGCATGGTCCTAGGGACATCAGCGTGCCCTTTTGGATCCTAATTCTGTGATTCAGCCAATCTTTTCTGGGTGAAACTACGGTTAGTGTGCTGTTGATACAGACACCATGACACAGTGTCCTACACGAGTTTTTGACCTACTTTCTCTCATCTTTAATCTTTCTCAGCACACACATACAGACGTGCCTCTGCACTCAAGGATATTAAAAGAACACTCAGCTACTTAGGATGATAAATGAGCAGCTGCGTGCATTATGTTTGTGCCAAGACGTGCACACTCCATCTTTCTCCGTGTCGTTTCTGTACTCGCCTCTCTCTAAAACCGATGGGATGCACAGCTCTTTATTCTCATCCTCTCCTAAACATCATGCTTCATTTGTTGAATTGTGTTTTGGCCAGCATGAGTGCACGGCTCTCGAGAGGGGAATCTGTCTTCTAACTTTGTATAGTTTTTCTTTTTTTTAAGGACATTTAAAAGTGAGTTTCTTTAAATTATTTTAAGGCCTCTGGAAAGTTTTCATTTAAGCATCTAATTCTATAAATATGTGTTGTGATTAAATTAATAGCATAGATGAAACATTGCTGTATATTTTTGTAGAATAAACAAATCAGTGCTTTTGTATAACAAAACTTCTAAAAAATATATTTTTATTTCTAAAAACATCAACAAAGGATACAGTGATGTAGTTTGAACCATCAGAATCTATCTGAATGGTTTACATGGTCGTTTGTAGTTCCTAATCTAATTTCCTTAGAGCTTAATGAAATAAAATATCAGGAAAGAAAAGTCAAGGTTACCACATAGAATACACACACAAAACACACAGGAAACACATGCAGTGTGTGCGTTTCCTGTATTGTTTTCATTATTTTAAATATTATAGATTGTGATAACAGCAATTATTCAGGACGTGGTTTAAAGGTTTGTTTTCAGGCTCCTAGAACGCAGCTTTCACGTGAACAAAACGTCGCAATAATAAAAGAAAATATATAATTAGATATACCTGAACTTTTGTATGATCTAGATTCTACCAATCACACAGACTCTTTACAGTCAACACCCCCCCAACCAGTTAGCAACCCCTGGGCTAAAAGAATCGGCACAAAGCAACCAGTTTGAACGATTACAGATTGGTATTTTAGATTTGAGGCACTTATTTGAAATCATGGAACAAGCTCTTAAATTCATTTTAGCCATTTCTAAGTCAAACATGGACTCAGAGCCACTTATCGGCTCGGTTCTCGGCATCACATCTTTAAAATGCAGAATCGCGATGTTACGCAAGATGCAGATGTGCTTAAGAGTCACCATCAGGTTCCACTGATGGTGACCTATCTGAAGCATCTACTGATGTGTGATTGGTGGGAGGAGAATAAACGAGTTCCTCCAACCCCACGCTTAAGCAGGTTTACCTGACGCTGCTCTTCTCAGGGGTGGGATATAAATGCCTAATTACAGCAGGTGTATAATTTCTGATCACACTGAGTTACAGATGAAAAGGAAACCATTAAAGCAGCACCCATCATTTAGCAAACTGTGACCCACATGAAGGAAACATGCTCCTCCACTTTGCAACAGCTTTTGTGTATCTCTTTCTACAGTCAGCCCCAACTCATCTGGAGTGTGTATTTATGGCACGTCTCTTCTGTGGACACTGCTCCAAGGTTTTTGTGTAATGACTAAGTCATCCCACTCATTGCTGCCTCCTTCCCCTCCCTTCATTCACAACGAATCAACAGCTTCTGATTTGACCTACTTTCTCCATGCTGCTCCCCATTAGGCCCGAAGGACTATCGGCCATCCATGAAAGTGTTTCCTCAACGTGTCAGCCTGGTTTCGAGTACCACTGTTAGCTCAATGTTACTGGCTTGGTTTGTTTCACGCACTAGACAGCTGCACAGTGACAGCATCAAGCAGTATCAATATAGATAATCACTAACTGAGAATGCCTCATCACTCATTCAACCACATTGTCCTCTGTGCTGTCTGACGTCTCGGTCCCATAGATATATATGCTTTGGAGATCACTGGTCAAGTCTGTTCAGGTGGTGTATTGATTGCAATTCCACAGCTGTCACAGGTGGGTGAAGTGAGATTGAGTGGTGGAAAATGCACATGGAGCGAGGAGAGAGGAGGGGAACTTAGAGAGGTGAAAATGGAGTGGATGAGGGTGAGAAGAAGATGTACAACCATGGCCGTTTGCTTGCAAAAGAGTCAGAAACAACACAATGTTACATGGCACGTGGGAATAGACGTCGTGTTTTATCACTCCAATCCTCTCAGCTGTCAATGTCTGCAACTAAAACCATGCAAGCATGCACTGTGCAGATGCATGCACATTTCCATGCATCAACGTCCCTGTATGAACAAATAGGCCTCATACCGTTTACCAACCAACACACCGACAGGACAATCTTCCTCTTCTGCTTTTTGAAATCTTAGTTTAACGTCATCCCCCCGTTCACACACACACACCATGCGCACACACAGCCTTTCCCAAGACACAGTGGACATCCACATAGCTGGACACTACATACACAGGAAGGCCAGGATTCACCTGATAAGAGGAACTGGAGGCTTTGATGACTGAAGCTGAGGGTAGCTAAAATTCATAAAGATCAATATGTATAGGACACACACACACACACACACACACACACAGAATTGAGTAACTTTGTCCTAAATAATTGCTTTTCCTCTTTGCAAATATTCCCAGCACCGTCAGAAATGATTATTGGGTTTGCAACAAGTGTCTGTGATCATTTAACCTCAGGTAGCTCAGCAAACGGGCCATTCCACCAAACGGTGCCATTTCCGTCCCCAGGACATTTTATGTGTAAATGCACATGAAAGTTAATCGTAAAATTAATTTTCTAACTTAGCCGACTATCCTGCACAATTATCTAATCCCAAATTTATGCTTAATAAATGGAAATGGCACCAATTTGGTGGAATGACTCAGACATTAATCCATCCTCTAAAATAAAAGACGCATCGCTGTTGTGGGGGATTCGGGACAACCGTGCCTCAGATGAAGCTGAAGTTTGTCCAGGCTGTTCTGTTCGTAGAGAAATGGGTTTAGGAATGTCCCGGGAACAAAGCCAGAAGAACCTCTGATCACATGCTTTCCAGAAAACATCAGGATGTGTGTGTATGAGGATAAACTGTGTGTGTGTCGCTATGAGAACTTTATCTGGGAAGCGAAGGTGAAGACAGGATGTCTTCCCTCCTCAGCTCCGCATGAACTTGTACCTCTGTATCATAGCAAATAAATTATATGTCTACATTATAAAGTCGTTGTGGACATTACATCATTGTCGTTTAACCGCGAAGGACCGCTCCGCGCCTCTGCCAGGCTCCTCAGGTGGATTTAGTCAGAACAGCTGATTCAGGTGAACGTATTTATTCCTTAAAGATGAAACAAACACACGAGGACAGAGTACAGTAGTCGGTCCTCAGGGAGACATCATGGTGGAAATCCACTACACTGTACAGTAAGAGATACTGAATGAGTTTGTTTTTAATGAGTGTAAAGATACCTGTATTACACACCTGCTTGTAATTATTACATTATTCATCAGCTAATGTGTCATGTGAGGAGACATAAGTAACCCCGCAGCCTTACAAACTGAAGAGGGTGCAAGGACATTTTCTTGCTATGAAAATATCTTTTTATCATCGTTAACAAGTCTGTAAAACGAACCGAGTTTTAGAAATTCTTGACTCTTTGCATTGGTGATTTTATCTATGTGATGACTTTACTGTCAGGAAACACGTTTATTTATACGACCAAGTTTTTAAGAGGTTTTGTTTATTTCCCACCATCGTTTACACCAAATTCTCTTTGCTTTTACACATTTTTCTTTTTTTGATGTGTCAGATTCCTGTACCTTCTCTTGCTCTCACATTATGGTCCTCTGTTTTATAAAACGAGTAGCATCAAGGCACATCAGCAGATTCAGATGCCCCAGTTTTATTCCTCAATGTTCTCTGAACAGAGCTTTTACATGGTAATACGGCCGTTCTCCTCAGGACAGAAAGAAAAGCTTGTTTCTAAGAGAGAACCCGTAAATATTAAATGTAATATATACGGGTGTGATTGTGTAACATGTACATAAAATAAAGCGGACAAGGAGAAGAAAACATAGCAGGCTATGCTTCACAGTTTGTGGTTTATTTGCTCTCATTAAAAGAACAATTAAAAATATAAATTCCATTATTCAATATAAATGATGTTTCCAATTCATGCGTTGATGTTTGTATTTTCTTCAGAAGGGAAAGTCTCATGGAGTTTAGTAACACACAAAAGTTTTTCCTCTATAAATCTGTGTCATAATAACGGGTAATAAATCATAAAGAGAACGAACCTCTGTGTGCTCTGCATAGATAAGGATATCTGTAATCTGTGCTGTCCACAGAAACAGAAGAGTATTTCAGATAAGCCGTTTATTCAGCTCCAACAGTAAAAACAAGCAAAACTAATTTGCTTAAATGTTATTAATTTATATTACAATAAGCAGGTGATTAATATTTTATTAAGCATAACTTGTAGATACCTTTGGGTGAATTATACACCACCTGTGCTTTAATCAATATCTTTCTTTATTAGTCACATATACAAGGAAGTAAACCAGGAGTTATTTAGATGCAGTGCAATACACTGGGACAGTAACTGGTTTTAACAAGTTGCATTTGGATTTGTTTAATCTGACAAATCTGACTGCAGGGTGGGAGTGAAAGTAGTAAACAAGCAGCCAAGATCTCTGCACGCCTAAGGGGCAACAAGCAGAGGGGGATTAAATATCGTGCCAGAAAATATGGGCCTTGGACTGAATCTTTAAGGCATAGGGAGGTAAGGGTGTTTGTTTGTTTATGTCTGTTGTATTTACATCTTCGGTTCTCTGAGCCGTTTTCTCATGTAGAAACTTTTCATCAACATTTGTGGGGGCGGGGTGTAGCGGTAAACTTAGACATTTGAATTCTCACAGTTTTCACAGTGTTGTTTTTTCCCCCTTTAAATATGAAAGTACACAAAGAAAAAGCAAAAAAAAAGGAAAATAAAAATGAGATTTAGGTTTTGGTACCAAGCTGCTTAATGCTAAATGCAGCTGAGCTGTGAGGGAATAATGATGTTTGGTACATCTACGGTTTTACGGTGCAAATGCATTTAAGCTTCTTTATCATCATCATCATCATCAGAACAAAACTCCATGTGAAATGTAAACAAATAAAAACCTGGTCCTACACATCTACAATGCTCTAAAACGCTGGCAGCACTGGGCTCTCTGCGAAGGCTGGCAGCTAATGAGTTAAACCCCTACAAACAGATCATAATTTAAAGTGTAACTAACCCCCAAACTACCTCTTTTTACTAATTAACTGTCTAAATTGGGCTCTAACGGTGCTGTCTTCTTGTTACTGTGCAATTTTGACATTTTTGTGTAAACTTGTTTAATTTGACAAACTTTGGTCTAAAACTGTCTTAGTGCTGCCCTCTTTGGGTTGAACAGTGGAACTGCAGTTGAATTTTCCTATTGGCCGAAGCGGTACATCTTGGTACTTGCCTACATCACGGGCCGTGGCTCTGGTAAAAAACCAGACACACACCCTCTGTGGCGAGTCAGGAGATGCGAGCATTGTGAGGATTATCAAAAGTGTTTATTCAGGTTAGCATTTTATTCATACTTGTCCGTCCATTTTATTCATCCCTCCACACTTGGACACACCCCTCTGTGTCTGTCGGCCATGTCTGTGGCAGTTTTGAAAATCGGTCTGGGGCGGGGTTAGCCTCTATCAGGAGGGTTAGTTACACTTTAAAGACACTGTGTGTCTTTAAAGTGTACATTAAAGACACACATTACATTAAAGGTGTAGACCCCGTACGTTCTGCATGACGACACTGTCACTGAATTATTTCCTAGGTTTATTCAGGATAAGACATATTCCCTTATGTAAGAATAGTTAACATGCGCTCTGGTTGATGATCT